>VXAU01002231.1:1059724-1070721 GCA_013399695.1 Formicarius rufipectus
AAGCTTGCAGGTAATGAATTACTGGATTACTGGTTTCTAGAAGCATTTTGCTTTTCTTGCTCTGCAGTCTTCATTCTACAGCCTTCAGATTCTTGCATGTATCCTGGCACAGACTTCAAAAAAGTTCAGAACTCTATTATAATGATGAAAGGCAGAGTTATTTAGTTTTAAACTTAAAACCTTTAAATACTGAAAATGTGTGTAAGAAATGAAAGATATTGTTTAGAGTTGTTGGTATAGAAAGGTTGGATTTTCTGCTCTAGATAAAAGAATTGTGACTTGACCCATATGCATTTACAAAACAGTCCTTTTGTCTTAAATGCCTGTAAATAGATAATTCATCCTGTTTTGTTTTATAGGACTCTAGATTTCACTGGACTCTTTACAGAATTCTGCTTTAGTCAGAAGTTCTTGGTAGAGTTCAAACCTTTGTCTGTTATTGTAACTTTGGTTCTTGGAACCCACTGCTGCATAGCAGAGTATTTAGTAAAAATCTATGCATAGCACAATGACATTTAGTTACTGATGAATTTGTTGTTGGTTGAAGAATCTGATAGCAAGGATCTGATTTCAGTAAAGCATGTTAAATTTTAAAATATTTTACTCATCTAAGTTACTATAGTCTATCATAGTAAGATTTTCTTTTCACATTTCACCAGCCTGTTGACCTCTTTTTGATTCAGTGATTTTCTGTCTCACAGGCCTGTTCCTTAGCTAAAATGTCTCTTACAGTTTTTGCCAAAGTTCCTATAAGCCAGAACAGTTTCCACCATTGTTTTAATGATCTTCTTTGAAGTTTCCTTAACATTTTAGAGAAATTCAGCTTACAAGATTTTCTTCAATTTGTAAGGTGAACTTTTGGAACATGTTACTGAATTTCTGTAGTATTTTTTCTGCTAATAAGAGAAAAAACTTTGTTCCTCTCTAGTGGAAACTCTAAAAACATCTTATTTTGTTGGCTCAGGCAGTGTAGGCTACTGCAGAAAGAGATCAGAGCTAACTTATTATTTTAACATCAAGGATGACTAAATTTCTTTGTTACCATGTGTAAGATGGATTCAATCTGACATCTGATCCCTCTACTTTTTAATCCTGAAATTCTTGAATTTCCCTTGAAACTTCCCATAACTTTTTCATAGACCACATTACACTTTTCAAAACTTCTTTTCATTATTTTCACCATTACAAATTTTATTTCAGCTTTGACATTTTTTGTAAATTGGGACGGTGGAGTAATGATGTTAGAGTGTTTTGAGGAAATCTGGGTCTTGCTGAAGCCAGTGGGTCTTTTGTTGATTTTAATGTTCTCCTTACTTTTGGAGAGCTAAAAATTTTGCATTTGGCCTATTTACTATGTTAAGAATGTTTGGTCAATTCCAAAGGTTAACGTGCTATAGCTTATGTAAGTTGTCTGCTAGTGAAGTGATCTCTCAATATTTAGATCTTTGCAGCTTCTGTTTCTTTTCTTTAATTTCTGTTTCTTTTCTGTGCCAGAGAGCACTGCATTAGCAGCAGCCATTATCTGATTCACTGAAACAAGCTAAACTATTAAATAAGTGCTTCTCCATTTTCCTCTGTTCAGCAGTGGGAGGAATATACTTTACAACATCTCTGAAACAACATCAGATTATGGCACCTTTGGAAATCATGGAATAAATTAAATGCTGTCTTTGATAGCTTTAATAGTTCTAGCTATCTTGTGTTGGGAAAGATTCAACATCTGAGGTGGTTTTAATGATTAAGTTTACATAACCTTAAAGACCCCAGAAGCCATCTCCTACCTCTTCTTGAATGCAAGAATAAACTCAAATGAGCTGGAGATAAGGTCATTTTAGTGCAGCTTTTAAAAGGATATTTAAAAAAGCCGCCTTCTCGTCATATTCAGGTCCAACTAAAAGGAACAGAAAAATCAGGGAGAACATTCAATGATAGCAGCCTATTATTGCATCAAGAACAGGACAAGGAACTGAGCTTACTGACTTCTGGGGGAACTTTAATTTAAGCATGTGAAAGCCACAATGATTGATGTTTTCATAAATGTTTGTACTGAAGAGAGATTGTTAAATTGCCAAGCATTTGTAGTGAAGTGTAAAAGAAACCCTCTCTTAAATATCATGTTATACTGCAGAAGACTGAAAAAGTTTTACTGTAATAGAATTGTACATAAACCAATTATGTACTGAGAAATTTTCATGTAAATGCAACAGTAGCATGATTAAAGTAAACGGTTAAAATGCAAATAATAGCACTGTACCAGCTGATAGTTAAAAAGTGTTTCCGTTTGTTTTGCAGCAGTGTATATGAAACATAACATTGAACATTATGAAAATATTCAATCTTATTGGAACTTACAATTTATTGAAATTCTTTTTTCCTTTATTTTAGGACAAAGGAGTTCAACATTTTTTACTCAGATGATCAGTCTTTAATATTTATCAGATATAATAAATTGAATTTGTACAAGCAATGAATTTAGAATTCAAATGGATTCTTCTAAATTTTACCACATTTTTCTAATACATATATAATGCAAAATATGTAGAGACTTTATAAGTTTTCTTATATCCATTTCAAGAATAAAAACTATGTCTTTATTTAAAATTATATATAACTGTAAATATTTGCATCTCTAGATGTGTTTTGATCACTAGATATGCTTATAAAATACGATGATTGTACTTTTTATTTAAAAGGTTTTTGCATGTTCAATGTCTCAATATATATATTTGTCTTGAGAAAGGGTATGAAGTATATATTGAAAAATGCTCACCTCCTTTCAAAAACAAGCTTGGGATGGTACTAATCAGGCTCTTATAGAGGCCCTTTGGGTATTTCTAATTATGAGGATGGAGGAATTTAGGTGTGCATCCCTATTCTCTCCGAAACATACTCACTGAGGAAGCAATCTTCACTTGTCTGCTATTAAGAAAAGGCCTTTTCTTTTCACATAAATACTCTTGCTTGATGAAGGTGCTATGCAGGTTACCTCAAAATTGTCAGTAGTGGAACTTCCCATTGCAGGTACAGCCCTTTTGTGGTTACCTCTATGCTGCTGGTTGCAGCAGGTACTGTCCAGCATTCTGAATACACACTTTCAGTGCTTATTTTAGTGTAAACTAATTAATTTATCTTAGTAAAGTCACACTTTTTTCGTTATAATCTTTGTAATTCAGAATTTCCTCACGATTCTGAAGATAATTTAATGAAAATTCTGGTCATAATAAGATCAAGGGGCATGACTGACAGGTATTCATGTCAAGCCTACTACTTTAAAAGGCACTTAGGATTGCATTACTTCTGCCTAAAGCAATGACAAAGATGTTCAAGTCCTAAAACCAATCTGCAACAGAATAGTTTTTAAGTATTAATATTGAAAGATTTGATTAATAGGGTTAACAGCATTTATTGTGGAGCTTGTGGGTTTTGCAAACAGCTCTGTTTTCCCTTTCTTTCTATATATAGGCACAGAATTAATTAAACTCTTTTGATGAATTTTGGGAGTATAATAAACTCCATTTTCAGCTTGCTCAGCCAGGACAGTCAGATTTCAGGGAACTATAGAGATATTTGAATTGGAAAAGGCCTTTTAAAGGTCATCCAGTACAACTTATCTATAGGCAGGAACATCTTTCTCTAGGTCAGGTTGTTCAAAACCCCATCTAAGCTGGTCTGGAACAGTTCCAGGGATGGGGCATCCACAGCTTCTCTGGCCAACCTGTTCTGGTGCCTCACCAAACTCACAGTAAATAATTTCTTCCTGATATCTGATCTAAATCTACTCTCTTCCACTGTAAAATAGTTGCCTCTTGTCCTGCCACTACTGAACTTTGGCATTCTCTCCAGCTTTCTTAAATGCACCCTGTAAGTATTGAAGGGCTGCAATAAGATCTTCCTGGAGACTTCTCGTGTCCAGGATGAACAACCTCAAGTCTTTTAGTCTTTCCTCATAGGAGAGATGTTCCAGCACTTTTTACTTAATTTTGAAATTTGTTAATGTCAAGGACCTATTTTTGAGTTAAGATATCACTGATAGACTGAATTATTCACAGAAAACTGAGAGGAACCTGGAAACTGTAGTAGGAAAGAGGTTAAAAAACTGAGGTTAAAACTGACAGACATTGAACATTTTCTACAGAAATGTCTGAAGGGCATCTAGAACTGTTATTTAGTGTTGATTACAGAGATGCTGTGAATCTGGACTAGTGGGTTAGAGGAGTATGACCTGTTTAGAAAAGGCAAGGTAAGGAAAACTGGAGTTGGATTTCATTTAAAAAAATGTATTTCTAGTTTTCAGATGTTCAGGGAAGAAAATGAGAAGTAGACTTCTTGAAGGCATGCCTTCACCAGTTATGAAGGGAAAAGAAAAGGGACATTGTCATTCTTGGAATCTATTGTAGGCAGCTTGGTCAGAAGAACAGAATCACTAGAAACATCCAAATGATCTGCTGTGGTTTAATTGGACAGCATCAGATATTCAATTCCAGAACTGATATGTAAGGGTAGAGAAGATCTGACTATATTTTAAAAGATAAGGAGAGTTTTTATTATGAGCAACATTTCTTAGATTTAGTTGTGAGTAAAAGATTTTTGAATCTGGATGAGAATCTCCACTTGGATGCCAATTGGGGTGAAAGTAACTGTGAAAAGACAACATTTTTGGGTTTAGGAAGAACCATAGTAGCAGAACATGAACATGAACTACTGAATTAAAAAAAACATTACTTTAATGAACCTGAGGACCTAGTAGAAATGGTCTCCTGGGAAGATAATCTAAAGGATAAATGAGTGAAAGAGAGCTAGCAGATGCTGAAAGAGAACATGTTAAAAGAGGAGCTAAAAGCTATCACAATGGGGAAGAAAGACAGGAAATGTGCTCAGGAATATGGATGCATCAGGCTACACAAATAAACAACATGAATGCTCTGGGGAAAAAATTCTGAAGGTGTTGATGCGTGAGAAAGATAAAAGGACAGTGCTAGTCCACTGCTTAGCAAGAAACAATAATACAAAAAAAGAAATTCACTTCTGTAGGCATGTATTTAACCAAACAGCATTTCCAGATAAGCACAAACAGAACTGGAAAGGAACAATTAAAAAAATATTAATGTAACATGATGTATTCGTGTTGACAGAATCCAATTAAATTTGCCCTTAAGTACTTAGAAAACCTAGCTGGTTTAATCCCTGAACCATTAGCAAACACTACCTAACTTTAAAAAAGGAAAAATAGATTATTGTAGAATTACAAATGAATCAGTGTAATTTCAACATCTGGAAAGTTACTGAAATGAGTTATTAGCATTCGATGTGTATGTACAAAGATAAAGTAGTAAAACCACTAGAATTGTTTTGTCAAAAATAATCACATCAATGTACTCTAATTACTCTCTTTGATGGGATTTCTGGATTAATTGGATCTCGGAACAGATAGGATCAATTTTGACTTGAGGCAAGGTTTCTGACACTGTCCCATAAAAAAGTCCATAAATAAATTAGGACAATATGATCTAGATGAAATTAAGACAAGGTGCATAGCTAGTTGGAAACAATACTTAAAGCTGAGTTAGCAGTTCTGACTTTTAAGAAGGGTCAGCAGTCCTGGGCCTGTTTATTTGTCATCATTTTCATAAATGACTTTGTAGCACACTATATATGTATTTATATATATACGCTTCATATATTTTATGGATGAAATATGAGAGTTTAGTAGCTTTTTGACAATAGGAAGGAAAGATCATTACCTTGGAAAATTTTAGATGTTTTATATCACTGTGCTGAAATTTGGTAATAAATAATTGTAAAATTCTTAGTGGTAACAGTGAGACTCACAAATACAAAATGAGGATAAAGAACAAGGTATTTATTCTGAATATCTGTATCTGAATACCAGAGTGAACCACAGACTTTGTCAGATAAAATATGATGGTTTTAAAAATAAATATCAGATGTTATTCTGGTTGTATTAACCAGATTGCCATATGCAGGGTATGTAAGTTAAGAATTTTACTCTGGACCTGATGAAGAATTGATTATGAAGTGATGGGTCCATTCTTTGCATCCGCACTTTAGAAAAGAGCTGAAAATTATAGCACACCCAGAGGACAGTCACCAAATTCCCTTTTTGAGCCAAGAATACATATTTAATTGATATAATCTAAATGATAGAACTCATGATAATAAATTTTCAGTATGTAAAGTTTTATTATAGACAAAAGATATCCATGTGTATAAACCGGTAATAAGTAGTTTATTTTTCAAAAAAACCCCAAACAACAAACCAGAGGGAGCAACCAATCAAAAGCTGGTATGGTATGGAGAAAAACGTTCACTTTTATGAATGAAATGCAGGAATGCTGACTAATAGGAAAAAGTGAGAGTTCTCTTTCACTGGGGAATTTTAAGGAAAAAACAAAATCTGACCTATATAGTCTATTTGCACTTTACTCTGTTTTTGCGATAAGCAAGTGACTTCATTACTTCTGTACACTCAGGCAACCTTCCTTTTTTTATGGTTCATTGTAAAATGCTATGTTAAAATTCTGATTTGTACCAATCTGTATTATTTTAAAACTTCGATTTAGTTTAATGTGATTTTCAAATTTGGTCTTTGTATCTGAGAGACTTGATAGGTTATATCAAATATGATGCCTTACTAATTAATTAGTAATTCCAAATAGGTTTGCACATGCAGAGGCAGGGAGCAGAACTTCTGAATCCTCTCAGGGTCACTTGCCCAGACTGCTGCTATTTATTACTCCACAGATACTCCACAGTTTTGCATGAATGCTTTTCTATCTTGTGGATGCTCCAGATGTGCATCTGGAGGACAGCAGTCTCTGCTGTGGACTGAGAATGTCACCTCTCCAGGCTATGATCTTGTTTATTTGGGACTATTTGATGGAAATGGCAACCACCAAATCTGAACACATCACATTAGAGCTAACTGGAATCACAGATTTTGTCCAGAGGCAATTCCAGTATTTTGACATTTGTTTTCTGCCTCCCTTACAAGATTAGATCTATTCTATCCCATTGGTTCCCTTTAGGTGAGACTGCAGTGCCTCATGGAAGATGTAATTCAGATAAGCTACCAGGTACTTCACCAGTGCCTTAGAACAAATTGCACTGAGTATTTCATTTGCTTGCATGACTTTTGTACCCAATCAATCATATAAGCTTTCATAGAGTTATTCCTGATTTGTGCCTAAGCAAGAGAACCTTAAGCAAATGTGTCAAACTCTGTGATTCAGTAACAAAAAAAGACCTTGTTTAGTAATTGGAGAGATTTTTTTTTCAGAAACATTTCCTCTTTTCATTTAAAAACTGAGAAATTCATATGAAAGTACAGGTTTTGTTTTCACTGATGATGAAATTGATCTCCACAGATATCCCCATCTTTGTTGTTTCAGTAAAGGAAAAATAAAAAAGGTTTCTTGACTAGAGTAGGGAAAGACATCTTCAGAAGCATGTAATATAATGTAATAATTTAATATTTTGTTTATTATGCTCCTGCAGAGCTGATGGGTGGTACCTAGGGGTATTCTGTTTTTTAAGCAGAATTCTTCTGTTTTTCACTGATGAAGTAATTATGTAAGAAAAGTTGTTTGGTTTGTGTTTATTGGAGGTTTTTTATTATTTTTTGAAAAAACAGTCACATTTCCCCCTGAATACATGATATTCTATATATAGTTAATTTACTCTGAAAAATAAATGGTAGACCACTGTGTGATATTGTTTTTCCATATAAGTTTACTAAAACTATAAACGTTCCTTGAAAGCACTTAAGTACTTGTTTTGTGGATAATGAAAGCAACCTCACACTGAACTTCTGCCCATTTAAACTGTAGCAACCATATTTCTTCATCCATTGTGATGTTTTTGTTTCAGGCCCAACAAATGACAAGTACAGTTTTCATTCATTTACCTTCATTGATTAGCTTTGCATTTTCATTTCACTTCTCTTTGTCATTTGATTTTTTTTTTTTTTTAATATGGCTCATGTTCAGTAGGTAAGTGGTGGGAATTTCCAGATTGGTCTTATACTTGTTTTATTTTATAGCAAAGCCTGCAAGATTTTGTCAAGGTGCTTGACACAGAAGGCCAAAGTGCTTTCTTGACTTATATATGTGTTTTCATGAGTCTTATTTTCAGACTTTGTCCTTTTATATGGGAAGTGATATCTAGTATTTGCATTTTTCTTCAGTTGTCAGCAAGAGTAAATTATTCTACTTCTATTTTGTTTCCTTTTCTGGGGAGAGAATGGGCAGAAAAACCTAGAAAACTGACTTCTAGGCCAGGGATACCAGAAGTATCTGTCTAGTGGAAAATCCATGTGAGCTGACTTCCTTGTCCTAACATAACCACCACTGAGAAGTTTCTGTTCATGGGAGGATGTGGAAAGTCACTGCCATGGCATTAATAGGCACTGCAAGCACCAAGCTAAAATAAGAGCGCCTTATCCAGCAGGCCTTCCTGCTTTCTGTTCCAGATAGCTCTTCAATCATTTTGACTTGTGTCTCCCTCTATCACAGCCAGATTTTATCTTGTCAGTCTACTAGTAGTAAAGTCAAGCAGCACTAACACCAGTCTCACTGTTGCAGAGCTGCATCTACTGTTTTGGCTTTTATCTGTGACTTTAAAACTCCTCAGGGCTTTGTCCCTGTTATTCAGTATAATTGCATATTTTAAGCACTGTGTAACTTTTGGCAGTATCAGCTTATATAACAGAATGCAGAAAAAATACTTTTTGGTAGCACTGGTAGTTTGTATTTTTCATGAAGCAGGATGATGTTTCAATTTATTTGTTTGTATTTGGATATAGTAAAATGTTATTAGAGAGAGCTAAATTATACTGCAATCTCTAGTAAAGCAGACATGTGGCTGATGAAGTAATTTACTACTTTGCCTTTTTCTTATCTTTAATTGAATCTAGTCCATCTCAATTGGACAAACAGGGCTCTATGAAGTTTTCCCTTTATGTCAGTTTATATGTACGTCTGTATATAACCAGTTTTGAAGGATGTGATCAACCATTCTTATAACAGTAATTAAATGGAATATTTTAAAAAAGAGCAGTAGAAATCTTGATGATTTTTATTCCAGTACTTCGATGTAAGTATTGAAACATGGAACACCAGCTTCTTCCCTCCACTGCATCTACAAAAGCAAGGAATAATTCCATCAAAGCTATCAGGATTAATGAGATGATGATTAGGTCTGTTGTTTACCTGAGGTCTGTAGGGATGGCGAAGAAAAGGCCTGTATTCTGAATAGGCTGATTTTAGAATGACTAAAGTCACTGAAAGAATATTGAAATTAAAATTTGCTAAATCTTCCATTAAAATCTCAGGATTTTAAGGCCTTCTTTACTTTGATATTCCTGGTTAAAAGGCAGGTTGTGCCTATTACAGCAAATAAAGGAGAGTCATAGAAGTGGTTTGCATTGAATCAGAAGGAGCTTGACTTTTTACCTTGTACAAAAAAACAGAAGCATTTTCGACCAAGGTGACAAAGGGCAGCAGGAATTAAGAGAACAGAAATGAAACCAACTTTCTATTATCAGTTATCTAGTCTGTATGTAAATCTTGTTGGGGGTACAGTCAGCACATTTAACTCTATTCTGGCTTTCTTGCATGTGACATTATCAGGAGGTCCAAAAACTATGCTGAGATGGTGAGCTGCTTTCTGATTTGAGCTGCAGTTGAATGACATTAATGAGCCTTTCAAGAAAGAAAGACAGAAAGGGCCAGGAATGAGAGAGGGAAAAAGAAGAAGGAGTTGCAAAGAGTTTCAGAAGCAAGAAATGGACCAAAAGCACAAAGTTCTTAGATATCACAGAACTGTGGAAGGCTGGAAAGCACTCTTGGAGTGTTGCAGTGAGGGAGACTTGTTCTCTCAATATGAGGGATCAGCAAGCATCGGTTTATTGATTGACACATTACATTGAGTTAATACATATTCTGCAACCTAAGCATATTATTGGATGCTTTCTTAAGGGAAAACCCCACCTTCTCTCATGCCTTTCTAATCACAACATTCTGTTATCATGTACAGCTGCAGCAACTCAAGCTGGACTCCCTCTCAGCCACCTGCAGCCTGTCTGTGTAACCCTTTAATAGCCAAACTAAAATTAGCCCTCACATTGGAGATGATCAAGTCTAACTCCCTTGGTCAAAGAATGATCAGCTAAAGCAGAGTATCTAGAGCCATGTCCAATTGGATTTTTAATGTCTCCAAGGATGGAGACTCCAAAACCTCTCTGGAAAATCTTTTCCATTGCTTTACAACCATCACAGGGAGAAATATTTTTATTCTGTATAAAGGGAATTTCCTTTATGACAATTTATGTCAGTTTGTACCTCTTGCCTCTTTTCCTGTCCCTGGGAACCACTGAAGAGTCTGCTTTTGTCTTCTACTCATCAGTTATTTATGCACACTGATGAGATCCTTCCTGAACCTTCCTTTCTCAGGCTGTACTGTCTCTGTTCTCTCAGCTGCTTCTTGTGTGGCAGATGCCCCAGTCTCTTAATAATCTTTAAGACCCTTTTCTAAACTTGCTTCTGTGTGTCTATGCCTCCCTTGTACTGGTGAGTCCAGAGTTGGACACTGTAACCCATGACATGTTAGCAAATGTATTCAAGGTGTGGAAATAGGAATCTCAGGTGAATAACAGAAAAAGAACCAAAAAACAACACACCAACAACAGCCAAAAAAACCCCCCTATACACAGAAAAAACCCAAAACCAACCAAACTACAACAAAAACAAAGGCAGCATCAGAAACAGTGCAGCTGTTCCTGAGTGAGGAGCAGCCTGGCATAATGATCCTCTATACCCACATGGTATAAGCAGAGCTGGCTCAGGTGTTTTTGGACCTTCAGCAGAAGTTTTGTGGGAAGAGGATTTTTATTTTTTTTTAAACCCTAAGCCCCTCAAAACTATAGAAAAAATACAAAGGGTAAACAAAGAATACAGGCTTGGTTTTCCTTTTTTTTTTTT
>VXAU01002231.1:1070731-1104084 GCA_013399695.1 Formicarius rufipectus
TTTTTTTTTTTTTTTTTTTTATTCAACCAGAATGGTTTCCACACATTTATATGAATGCATTGTGGAGTTTGTGAGAGGAGGAGGACTTATAAGAATGAGGAAATGTCTCTGAAGGTACTCCATGAGTGTATTTAGGATCTCTTATGAGGGCTTTGAGAAAGTGCAATGTAAGATGAGCTGAGCATAGCTGTGTCTGTATTGACATAATACTGTGTTCGATCTGATGTATTTTATATCTCAGGAGGGCTTTTTTTTAATTCAGGCTTGGCTCGGTGTAAAGCAGGTTCATCTTGGCTCACTCACAGGGTGGCAGAACAAACTCATTATCTCCTATAATGCACTGTGTAGACTCAAGTGGGCCATTGCCAGAAAGGCTATAATCTGCTCTGGAAACTGTTGGCTTGGAAAAAGGCAGGGAAGAAGGCTGGGGTATAGCCTGAATGAAGTGACTGAGCAAGTATAGCACTCAGACTTCATGATTTCAAATCCCAAGGTAGGTAATGAAAGAGGAGCAAAGGTAAAATTTTTGTGAAGTTTGTAGAGAGGTCAGATGGGATGTAAGTAACAATAATCCAGAACTGTGTAAAAGTTGAACAATGCAGAGGCAGAACTTTGAATATCAGTCTAAGAAGGTTGAGAAGGCAGGCGGATGACAGCAGGGTGAGCTTTAGGACATGTGTCAATCAGGTTTTCAGGACAAATAAATGGAAATAACATATACAATCATACAAAAGAATATAAAATAGATGCTTTTTAAGAAGGAAGACTGTCTAAATAGCTGGTTGATAAAGCAATTTCTGAGTCTTCTAAACTTCATATGTATTGCAATTTATTTAATTCATAAAGAAACTGTGGTGAAGCACGGTGCAGTTGATATCTCGCTATGTATATTCATACTTCTTTGTAATCAAAGGGCAAAGACATGAAGTTGTTGAAGATTTTTCCAGCTGCAGTTTCTCCATTTACAGTATAATCACCACACAGCTGCTTTAGAGCCTACTTCAGGTTGATTATATGAATTTGGTTCTGCTGATGGCTGCCTGTATGTTTTTATTCGAGAAAGCTTATGCATGTCATTCTCTAATGGTTCCTATTTCCATTTTAGGTCAGTGTGCTTGTGATGGCAAACAGCTATAAATGGCACCACCACGTGCAGGCAAAAGAAACCAAGCAGAAGAATCTCTTATCATACTATACCCACAACTTTTCCCCTTGACAGCAATGTTTCTCTTCTGCAGGATGCAAACCCTATATTTCCAAATAAGTGATCATAACAGTCCTTAAAAAAAGATGTTATACTGCAACATTATCATTTGTGAGAATTTTGATCTTTCATAGTGGAAGTTGAATATGTCTTATATGTTTGGAAGGTGACAGGGACTTGAGGATGTGATGTACTGTGCTTACTCTTTAGACACATTTAGGTAAATGATCAGGTTACATGGCAATTAAGAACAGTAGCATAGGTGTCCTTTCCTGGTCTGAGACAGATCTGACTATAAAATATAGTTGAATTTGTCACTGCTTTAGGGTATGAAATAAGTAGCTCAGTTTTATATTTATTCTTAGAGTGGAAACATAAAAGTGCATCTATGTACAATAAATTCTTCAGAGCTGTCATCGTCCTACAGATGCCAATCCATCTGCTGCTAGTGTTTTTGAAATTATTATTATTATTATTATTATTATTATTATTATTATTATTATTATTATTATTATTATTATTATTATTATCATCATCTTTGCATCCAAAAAAACCTTAAGAGGTTTGGTTTTGTTTGGGAGTTTGGTTTTGGTTTATGTCTTCCCTCAAATGGAGAAAAGTATTTCACAAAATGATCTGGGAATTATTTCCAAACATGAGCAATTTATAAATAATCAGCTAGCAGTAAGACAAGCACTTTAAATTGTATATGGCTTATATGACCTATGTGAGGAAAATATCATCAAAAAGATTTGCACACATCATAGGTATACTGCAAAATCCTTCCTATAGACACATATTAGAACTTATTTAGAGTCAGTTGATTTTTTTGCTTAGAAATACCTTTGTTTATGAAGATCTTATACAACTTTAAATACATACTATTATGCTAGTCTCATCGTTTGTGTTTTCTATCATACTTTTATTCCACTTCTCTCTCTTCCTCTTTTCCTTCCCGTGCACCCATTTCTGAAATTCCCAGAGGGACCTCAGGGATGTTCTGGCAATTAACAATCTCCCACATGATGTGTGATGGCTCTCTTTGCTTAAATGTTTTGTACAATATGTTTTGACCATGAAAATAACCTGCTACAAGCCAGTTTATCCCAGAGATCTTTCATGAGAACTTTCATGACCTTAGTTGTGTGAAGTGTCAGTGTTGGATAATCAAATATTCTGAGAAAGATTCTTAAGAAAGGATGAAGGTGTAACGTCTGTGGAACAGAGGAAAAATTGTGATGAAATCTGGTATCATTCTAATTGGTTAGAATTGAATGTAATTCTTACCTGATGTTAACTCTTAAAAAAAAAATAAACTTATTAATTTTAAATATTCCTTCACAAGTACCAGCAATATTTGCATACATGGCATGTCTAGTTTCTCTAGTCTACACATTCTGATATCATAGAGTTGTCAGTTTTTCTTGACATGTCATCTGTATCATTTCTGCTTTGCCTTTGCCTATAACAGTACTGAAGTGTGCATTTGTCTGGGCTGTATTTGGTAATATTAGTCTGGTGTCATTGGGCTGTTTTCAGAGTTGGACTTTTTAAGTCTATCTACAGCATATACCTGAATATTATACTACAAAAACAGTAGCAGAATGTTGCATTATTTTAAAGTGACTTATAAAAAGAACTAAAGGAGCAAACCTTACAATGGAAATTCAAATCTCATCTGTCCTGTTGTGTTTCTGGACTGTCTGCATCTGTACTAAACACAATAATGTCAGGGCAGCTGGAAGTAGTTCAGAAACCTATCTGCCTTGACAGTTGAACCATTTGAAAGCTGTTATCTTTTTTAAGTGAAGGATGTATTTCTTTTTTTTTGTCCAAGTTCTTATTTAGAGTCATAACTCTGTTGTGCTTGGCACATTTTAAGTGGTGCATGATGCAAACATCACTTCAATCAAGGTTAGTTTCTCAGAAAACCAGTCTTTTAGCACAGGTGAAGACTCTTAATGGTGTTCTTTGACTTGCATTGGTTGCCAGTGACCCAAAAGGCCTCTAGGACTGCAGTGGTTTGCTTTGCCTGTCTTTCCTGCCAGGATTTTCTGCCCTAAGCTGGGACTGGAGAGAGTTTGGTGCAAGCTTTCAGGATTGGAAGATTGAATACATTTCATGCTTTAAAAATGTGTGAGAGTCACTGTTCATCCCAACTGTCTGGAAATCACTTAGCTAAAATAGGAACGTGCACTGCTTGGAGTAATTATCATTGCACAGTACAGGGAGTGGGAGGGAGCATCACTGTAATGCAAATGTCTTAGCTGGACTTCTTCATGACAAGTGTGGAGCTGCACCACTTCGAGCAACACGCTGCCTTAAAGCCTGAATTGATCTTGGGTATAGAAAAACAGTCTGCTGCGGTTGTTCTGGTCCAAAATAAGGATTATCAAGCTGCAGCCTACCTTTTTTCCCTATTCATAAACCGTCTATTTCAAAGTAGCATGCAGGACAATAATATGACATCTTGCTCCTTTATTCACAGAAGAGGTGAATGACAGCTGGTGGCCTGTAAATGCCCCTGTTTTATCTGTGTTTGGCGCAGAGATGTGCCAGCTACTACCGTCACCATATGGAAGGGGTGGGACAGGAGTGTTCCTAAGTGTATGTGTGATGCTGCACTGACTCTGCAAGAGTGGCTGCTCATTATAAAGGGGAACTCCAGTGGAAAAAGATAACATATTAGAAAATATCACAAGCAAGGGGACCTAGCCAAAGAGCTAGGAGGCATTTCCACATATTTTACCAATAATTGTCTTGCTTTCATGTACTCGGTTTTGTTTAAAGAAGCCTATGGCACAGATCATGATGATGTAAAACACATTACAGTTTAACTTAATATAAGCCTTAGGTGATTCCCTGATCCCTACCATTCCAATAGGACTTAGAGATATGAAGATAACATGAAGAATGGCATTACAATGTCCATATTATGTCAGACTCCACATTTTGTTTGGAGCAGTAATTTTGAAGCATTTGTGAAATTAAAACAGAGTGGAATTTGAAGTGACTTTAGCAGATTATGCTCATTATGTGGCACTACAGCAGCTAAAAGATGTGATAAGCTTTAAATAATTCTCATCATATTTGAGTCATCTGACCACTGCAAATCTAGTTTTGTAGGTCTGAGCATCTTCTTCATACTCGAGTTTTGTTTCGTGTTTGTGATTCCACCTCTAGGTTGCTAAACTAGATAGTTGTTGGAGACCATCTAGTCAGCATGCTAAATGTAACTATTAACAAATTGTTCTTTCGGTGTTAATAAAATAAAAAGGAGAAATAACTATGCATGGATGAAAGAATTAGAGCAAGTAGTACTTCTGGAAATTATCTATTTATAGTAGGTTACATTGATGGTTAAAAGATATCATGGACTATTTAAAGAATGACATAAATTATTTAATTCAACTTTACTTGAGTGCTTCATCCTGCCAAAGTAAAAAAAGAAATCATAATATGTAAATCATTATTGTATTTGGTATCTCAAGAGTGGAAAGTAATTAAAGAATTTGGACCACATTTATACTCTTTTGTAGACTTCTGATTGATCAGTTAAAACTAATGTACCATAGAGATCAAGCAGTGCTGGATATTGATTTCAATGGCAGCACACACCAAACTATCATTGTAGCTTCCTGTAGTGTTACTTCTACTGTTTTTGTTTGTTTGTTTGCTTGCTTGCTTGTGTTTGTTTTGTTTTGTTTTGATTTTCCTTAATAATTTTCCTTAATTCTGCACAAGGTTCATTGCATCCTTCCTTAATTCCATGTACAGTTTCTACTTGCATTTTTCATAGTTGTTACCTATGAACTTATGAAAGTAAAAAATAACACTGAGTTTTCTGCAAGACTCAAATGTTGCCTGATTACTATAGCTATTTTTCTGACATGCCCATGGTAAAAGTTGAACTCTGAGCAAAGCAGAGTGTGAGTAGTTGTACCTTACTGTCATACTGTGAAGAGACATACAGAAGGTCAACATGTTCCTGCACATCAGAAGTTCCAAAAAGTTGCTGAAGGGCATTGTCTGCATACACAGGATCGAGTAACTCATGAAGGAATAAAACAATTAAAGCAGTTTCATGTCCTGGAGGTTGTTTAACTGAACAACTTTATAACTAATTAACCTGAATTTAAACTTATATGTATTTTTCAATTAAAAAAAAAGACATTTTTATAAGTACATTGAGGCATTATAAAGCAGTGATTTAAAGAAAACACTATTTCTTCAAGTATTTTTTTTCTGATAACTCTTCTAATTCATCCTTTCCACTGTGTCAAATGGTTTGAAGTAGTGTCCCAAAGTGGAATATTGTGCAGATTTGAAGGTGACAGCATCAAAAAAAAAAAAAATCAATATTTGCAAACATGTTAGTCCTTATTCATAATATTTCAAGGCATTGCCCTGATATTGCATGATTGATCAGACTAAAGGAAAGTATTTTTGCCATCTGAACTGCTGTATTTCGTTGCGATGGATGCACCGAGCAAGGTTGTCCTTCTGCATTGACCTTTCTAAAGCTGAACATGTCAGATTCTCATCACAGATGGCATTGCTTAGAGGTTCTTTGTCAGATCCCTTGTCACTGAGATTGTGGTTGAATTTTGGGTCAGTAAAATATAGGCTGATAAAAACCTTGAGAGTTTTTTGGGCATTATCTGAAAATGCAGCTCTTAAATTTATCTATCATACTATTATGTATCAGAAAGTTGATAAATTTTTTGCCAGCAAAATCAGTGAAAGGAGATCTGCCTTTCCAAAACGCTGTTCATTGTTTATTTAAAATCTGAAAATATTAAAAAAGTAGTATTCTTGATCAAAATGAGACTAAACAGTTGACACCAAGTGTAACTTGGTGCTGCTTTTAAGCATTTCACAAGATTAAACATCTGGTGATGCCACTTTAATCCCAATTTTAATAATATCTCATTTAGATAATGAACTTCTGACTTTCATGTGCTTTAAGCTAAGCCTTTCCTCATGTGCAGGTTGCATGAATCTATAACACAGGGGAGGACATCAGGGTCTAGATTTAATTCAATGTTTCTGCAACTAAGTGTTGAAAAAGTAATATAAACTTAAGACATCGTCTTTGCAGTTCATTTTATTAATTGAAGCAGTTATTAACAAGAACTTGGGTGTTACAAGCAACATTAAAAGTATTACTTTGATATGTATTGTGATACAGTCTTCTAAGTATGTACAGATTTTGTTGTAAAAATGGACGATATTGAAAGCCAAGCCGTTGTTGCTGAGATCAGTTCCAGTAAAATTATAGTATTTGAGATGTCTTATGAATCTATGGGCTTTATTGCTGATAAAAGACATGAAAAATGTCTGGTAAGAGCTGTGCTTGTGGAGCCTCCCTGTCTAAATTTAAAGCTTCTGCCTATCTGCCAATTTGTGTCTTTATTATATGTAGTAAAAAAACATCAAATGTATACCATAATAAAACTTAATTTCAGAGTAAACTGAAATACGGTATGTTTAATCAAATGAAAGACATTTTAAATAATAGAACAGCGGTGAAATTGCCTGTGAAGGACAGTAAGCAGGGTCAAATGTTAACCATTAAGGTATTTTGAAACAATAAGATAGTTAATGTAACAGTAATAGAATGCAAACACACTATGAAATTCATAACTCATTTCTATCTACCTGCAAACACCATAAATGTGTATAAGGTATTTTAGTTTAATCAGACTAGTCTGAAATTTCAGTTAGAAAAATCCATGCTTTTTAGTTTTGTCACTTTATTAAAAAAAACCCCCAGAAATTAGATGAGGTTTCAATAGCTCACTATGTTTTTATACACAAGATGCATTGCATTATTTATGAATATGGGCCCTAGTACTGCTTTCATTCCTTGTTTTTATTTCTAATTTGAGATACCTTTTTTAACAGTTTGTGATCATGATCAATGTAAAATTCAGGCATGTGCAATTATCTGTGAAGATATGCTTTTATATATTTTATAAATCTTCAGATCAGTGATGAATAGCATACATTATGAAAAAAAATGGCTCTATTTGGGAAATAAGCTTTATGTTATAACCATTCTAGTTAAAAATGTATAATCCCCACAATATGTAGCTTGTGTATAGTTCCAGCTGACCTACTCAGCTATCTTCCCGAAGAGGCCTTGATTTAATTTTACAGGTTTTTGATTTTAAGGGATGCATTTCCAGATCATAATTTGTTGCTTTCAACTGACATTGAATATGTGTTCAAGTTCACTATTAGATTTCTTAGTCTGCCTCTGAGAAGCTGCTCTGGACTTAAATAGCTTAAGCTATTAAGTAAGCTTAAGCTATACTCGAGGACTTCTGAGGATTTGTTGTAATTATCCAAGTTATTCTTTTTGTGACATCAGTGAGGCTTCCAAAACCCTAGATGCATTCAAAATTTTACATAAAAGGGTGTGGGAGACAGTTAGACTAGCTGGTTTGGTTCAAAAGAGTGACTACCTCCCTTGGTTGCCTGTTCTTCTATAGAGGATCTGATCTTGTTTTCATTGTTATGTTCTTTTTCCTAACCTTTTTGATCATGTGCATTTTAAGCAGTTCACATTTACAGTTTATGCTAACGTGCAGTCACATATGAAGGGAGAGCAGGATTTTTATCAACACAGGTTATACAATACCTACCTCTTCCACTCAGAGCTATGGAAAGGAGAAGTTTGTTTGTGACAGCTACTCTCTTTAGGTTTTGTCAAGTTAAATAAGCTCTCTGAGCAGTAAGGTCTTTGGAAAGTACTTAGCTGGTGCTAAGGAGTTATCAAATTTTTCTTTTTTTTTCAACAAATAGTAAAGCATTTTTTATGCACACTTTAATTGATTTATTCTTTGCATCTGTAAATATTTATTTATTTCCATAGGTTTAAATTAATCACAGAAATAATTCACAACATGTTGTTACTGTATGTTTTGTAATACCAGTACATATAAACATATTTATTTCCTTAAGAGTATGAAAAATTTGCAGTTGTTTTAAGAAATGATCCAAAGTATAGTGCAGGGACACTTTGGTCAAACATCAAGTTGAAGGCATTTCAATCAACTTCAGGAACTGGAAAGTATCAGAATAAGTGTTTGTCCTCATGTCCTCCCCTCCCCTCCCCTCTCTCATTTTTAAGACAATGTAAGCTCTGTGATGTTTATGTGTAGGTGTCCATAGTGTGCTGAATTAACCTCTCCATAATAAACTTTTTCCAGTATTGTGTGGAAATTGAAGTCTGAATATTTAAAGTATTCCATTATGAAAAGTGAGTTCTACAGAACATGGTGTGTCTGCTGCCCTATATCCCCTACAGAAATAAACCAAATGAATAGCTTGAGTCTGCAAGGAAACTTTAATTAATTTTTTTTTTTTAATATGTTAGAAAACTGGCTTTGGTTAAGTTTGAATGCATGTATAAGTATATTCCACCTGTCTAGACCTTATGTGCACTAATGAAGTTATTTATGTAGACAGCTGTTGAGTCAATACATCATCCCAGACCTCAGTAGCAGACTTTTGATTCATTTCTTTCAGGCCATTTTCCTTACAAAGGAGCTCAGCACTCANCAAATTTTTCTTTTTTTTTCTTTTTTTCTTTTTTTTTTTTTTTTTTTTAATATAGCATTTGCTCATATTCTTGAGCCAATAGACTCTTAGACTAGAGGCAAGTCTGAAGCTCTCTACCCTCTGAAGGTACTACCATGTAGGAGGAATGCTACCTAAAGTAGTGGGAGTACCTCCACAGGGGAGAGCACTAGAATTTTACTGGGAGAGAACTGAATGTAATTGAATTTTGTGACTTAAAAGAAAACAAATAGTAAAGCATTTTTTATGCACACTTTAATTGATTTATTCTTTGCATCTGTAAATATTTATTTATTTCCATAGGTTTAAATTAATCACAGAAATAATTCACAACATGTTGTTACTGTATGTTTTGTAATACCAGTACATATAAACATATTTATTTCCTTAAGAGTATGAAAAATTTGCAGTTGTTTTAAGAAATGATCCAAAGTATAGTGCAGGGACACTTTGGTCAAACATCAAGTTGAAGGCATTTCAATCAACTTCAGGAACTGGAAAGTATCAGAATAAGTGTTTGTCCTCATGTCCTCCCCTCCCCTCCCCTCTCTCATTTTTAAGACAATGTAAGCTCTGTGATGTTTATGTGTAGGTGTCCATAGTGTGCTGAATTAACCTCTCCATAATAAACTTTTTCCAGTATTGTGTGGAAATTGAAGTCTGAATATTTAAAGTATTCCATTATGAAAAGTGAGTTCTACAGAACATGGTGTGTCTGCTGCCCTATATCCCCTACAGAAATAAACCAAATGAATAGCTTGAGTCTGCAAGGAAACTTTAATTAATTTTTTTTTTTTAATATGTTAGAAAACTGGCTTTGGTTAAGTTTGAATGCATGTATAAGTATATTCCACCTGTCTAGACCTTATGTGCACTAATGAAGTTATTTATGTAGACAGCTGTTGAGTCAATACATCATCCCAGACCTCAGTAGCAGACTTTTGATTCATTTCTTTCAGGCCATTTTCCTTACAAAGGAGCTCAGCACTCACTAAAAGTATATGAATCTTTTCCAGATCCTTCTAACCCCACACTGGTCTATATTAGTCCCTCTGCAGACCTATGTCCTGCTTTTTTTCATTAAGGCTTCTGCATTGTCCCCGAGAGGCATCAACTGCCAGATCTCCCAAAGTCTGGTGATGCTATCGCTTAAATATACAGCTTTCACTTACAGAAAGCTGTCACAACCTCACCTGTTTTGTTGGGCTGAGATAAAGTGAACAGGCACAGAAGAAAACCAGGTGATTATTAGATCATGATATCAAAAATGCAAGTCTAATAGCTACTGCCATGGCAATTGTATAAGTATCCCATCACATCTTCCTCTTCATGAAAAATTATTATCTCTGAGAAGGCCATTAACTCTACAAGGAAAGTAATGTGAAACCTTTTCTCACAGAAGACTGTTGATCATTCTGCTTCCAAAGTAAAGGTCATAGGACTCCCCTGAACTGTCTGCTTTGAAATTATATACATTCTTTAGGAAAAAGACAATCCATCCTGATTTTCAACTTGCCAAAGAAAAGAAAATTTCTTAAAACTTTGAAACTTCTTCCATTAACTACTTGCACTTGTGAGACTTTTTCCTACAGATTTTATTGAGATGTGAGTTTATGATGAGAATTTAGAATTATTGAGAGAGAGAGAAGTGATTTACTGAGTGCTGTAGTACAGTTCTCTGGATGTGTGGTTTGGAGTGAATGGTTGTCAATTTATTGAGGGTGGCAGGTGTAATCCAGTGTTGATGGTAATGCCTCCTAGAGGGGATAATTTGAATTCTTCACACATATTGCAGATTTCTCAACTAATTGTAGTCACTGAGGGAGGAGACTTGGGCAATGTTTCAGACAGCTCAGCAAAAACAACTGTTCAGTGTGTTACAAAAGGAAAATTCTAGCACATCAAACAACATTTCAAAAAATTCTGAAATATTTTAATTCATATAGGCATACCTAATGAATTTTTGATGTATGACTGTGTGACCACTCTTTAGGTATAAAATGGAATGAGAGGGAAACCAGTTTCCCACCTGGCAACTTTAGGTTCCTTAGAGTTACAATGCTGAACATCGTGGAAAAGACAAATGAGATGCCTCAGTGATGATAGGTACTTTAACAATTAATGGAAAGTTGTTTATAGTTTCTGTTAATGTTTTATGGTCTTCAGATCTGTGACTAACATTAGGTCCTTGGTAACCTTGAAGCTCTGTCCTTCAATAGTTGTAAGATAGAACTTTCTTCAAGTTTGCATAAAGTTGCAAACTTGATCTCCATCACTGCTTCTTCAGATAGTCTGCTATGAAGAAAAAAGACAGGTTGGAACTTCCCATTAAAGTTGCTAACTCAGTTACTATGCTAAAACATTTTTTTCTTGTTTCTACACCCAAAAAACTGTTTGATTCTTCTCTGAAGCATATGTATACATACACAAGCAAACAGTTGTAAACACCCTTGTGTTTAATACATGCAAAATCTGTTCTTATTTGCACTTTGAACATGTACAGAAATGTATACATACTTTTGGAAATTTGGATTTAATTGCTGAATGGGTAATACCAGCTCTAATTTTGCCTCCAGTTTATGGTAGACTGAGTCTAAAAAACATACGTTAAACTGAAAACAAATTAATAACAAATAAACTGCTGCTTGTGATATTTGAATATTAGTTTAACAGGATTAGCATGCTAATGACATTGCTATGAGAATGCAGGACCTATTATGTTTATTAATTGCAAATGTAATTTCCAAAATGTACTAGGTTACTTGTTTTGCATACTATATTTCTTAATTGCTTGGAAAATCATGTCTTTTGGAAATAAAAAAACCCTGAACCTATGAAATGTCTGAACTTCATAAATGTTACCAGTGATGAGTGTAAAAGAAATTATTTTCTTTAAGCAACTTATTTTTTAATATATGTAAAAGTATGGATAAATCCTTTTTATTGATTGATAGAGATGCTTGACTGAGTTCTGCTGGGCACTGAGGGCTCTAAGCATTCATCTGAACTTATGGCTATTGAGAGTACTCAGGAATTCACAGCATCAGGTTCTAATTAAGCAAAGCTGAAATTGTTCTATTACATTTTAAAATTACAAAACATATGACCATAGCCCATAGGGTAGCTAATAAAAGGTAATCCTGTGGCTTGCTTTGAAGCAATTATTCTATGTCCCTTTCTGCCTGCAGGAATCACCTTGTCACATTCCTCACATGAATCAATCCACCACTTCCCCTTCCCCCCTTCTATTTTTGTAATTCTGCCCTTTGACAAAAATAGAATTTAGAGAATGATATAAAAAGGAGAGTTGCAGATGTATTGAAATCTATGCAGTCTTTCTGTTACTTGCAGAAGGCTTGCAAACAGCTGGTGAGTTAGTGTACTGCAAGCAAAATGGACATCAAATGAACTATGAGGATGTTCTTTATCTTTATGAAAGTAGGAGGCTAATAGAGTTAGAATGAGATGGTCATATTCTACCACTAATCAACACAGATCTTGTTTCAAGGAAAGGGAATATTTTACTTTGAAATTTATGTATCAAGAAAAATAATTTCTCAATACTTTGTCTTATTTTTTCTTCACTGTCACATTTATGTCAGGAGTCAAACGTCAGTAATTTTGGTATTGAATTCACCTTTTCTTGCTACTTAATATTTGACCTCTATACAGAAAAGCTGCTGTGTTCATCTATTTTAATCCATACTAAGACAGAATTAATGAAAAGTATGTGATCAGTGTTGAAGATGAATTAAAAAAAAAAAAAAGTAAAAATATTTAGCAAGTATTGTTGTTACCTCTTTAGTTATAGGACCCTGTCTAGCTTCATTTGAACCACTACATAAGAGGAGAATAAAGACAGGTGTAATTTGCATAAATTATTGAAGAGAATCATTGGAAGCAAGCATGTATAAATGGAAGTGCTAGGTTCTGATTGATCCTTGCTCTCCCTGTAGCAGAGTCCTCTCCCACAGGCATTTTCTGAAGAAGGGTTGGAAATCAGAGTGGGAAACATTAATTATAGATCAATATCCCATGGAAACTCTTTTACTGGACCAGCATTTTAAAAACTGGGGAATAAGTCAGAAAACTAAAAGAGTATGAGATACAGGACAATCTATGTTCTGTACTGTCTTTTTGTTGTTAAAGCTTCTGATCAGATAGACTCACAGTGTAGCTGAATAGATTGCCTTCATTGCAAAACAAGAGAGTGGCTGAAGTAAATTATTGTTTTTCTTCCTCTTGAAGAAATCATACATTTAGGGATATTACTTCCTTTCTTTATTAGCCTCCTTGATGAAGTTACAAGGTTTTTCTTTCAAATGTCTTAAAAATCCCAAAAGTTTTGTTTTGTTTTGTTTACATTCTATTGTGTGGACCAAAAAAAATATTTGGAAAACCTCTTCCTGGGAATCAGTTTTATGTATTTATAAAATCCATGTTCATCTATCTACATATTTCTGCAGGAAAACATAAATCAGATTTTTTTGAAGAGCTATTATTGAACTGTAAATATCACAAATCTTACACCAGTCAAAAAAAAAGAGAAAGATTTCTAAGATATGGAATGATATTCATCAGGGAAGTACAGGATCAGAAATTTTACATTTTACATATCTGACTTTAAAAAGCAGAAGATGAGGGCGGGGAATATTTTCAATTTAAAAGTGGGTTTAGTATGTATTTATATATTTATATTTAAAGACTCCTGACTGTGGTAAACAAACATACTGTGACATAAAAGAAAAGCTTATGTTGCAAGTAGTCACGACATTACTGATTGCTGAAAAAAACATCAAAAGACATTCATCCAAATAAAGAAACTAACTGGTTCAGTTAAATACCCCCTGTTTTCACTGAAGGCAACTTTGCTCTTGACTTTAGCATTGGCAGTTGTTTTTTTACAGACAGAGACTTTCATGAATTACTTATGTATGGAACAGTATGAATTTATGTGCAATCTCATCCTTAAAACTATAGTAAAAACCTATAAAGTATAAATAAAAAATATGCATTGTGTTGGTGCATTTCTGTTCTTTTGCTTTAATGCAATTTTAGTTTAACCCATATTATAAGAGTATTCATGATACTGATATTTATACAGGAAACATTTGCATAGATATTTAATTGATATCTCTGTGATTCAGAATATGATATTTCTTATGTTCCTAAGTGTGAAAAAAAAAATTACTATGGAGCAAATTAAATGTAAGTGATAAGGAGAATAAAAAAAAGTTTGTCCAAGTCACATATCCTTTAGATGACAACTTGCATTTCATCTATTTTACTGTAGTAAACTTAGAACCACATAAATTATAATGATAAAGTTATTTTATCTAATGGATTCAAGTACCAAATACCAAATGTCAAATAGGGTTTGACTAATCATTTCCCCAAAGGAACTTTGTAGGTTGACCTTTTCATCTTAGTACAATGGACTACCTTCCCACAAGCCTTTTTAAAGTAGCACACCACCATCTGTTGGTACATTGTGTGTTTATGTAGTTCCTATGTAAATGTCACAGAAAAAAATTGTAGTGCTTTTTCCTTTTTTTTTTTTTTTTAAATTATTCGAAAAAACCTATTGGGACATACAAAAAAGAACAGTGAGCAATACTGTATTTTTGGTCAATACACTACTGGTTTTATTTTTTTTTATATATGACATCATGTTATTTACAATTGTGCTATATAATTGTGCTATACCAAATAAGCAATATCTTTTACTTTAGTGTTACAGTAGTATACAGTTTCTATTTGCCTGATTTTGCTGCTGCTGCTAATGATTTTACAGTCTATGAGGAAAAATTCCTTTTGAAGTATGATTGCTTACAATGATATTCCCAGAGCCTAAAAACATATGTGGTCATTTTCAGCTAGTGCTAGCCAATTGGAGACTTTGCTGCTTGTAGGATGGTGATTGAAGTAGTAAGACAGTCCTTAAGAATTCATGATAAAATTCATTGCTTTGATTGTTAAGAATATCTGTGTGAGGGCAGATAAGCCTTTCTCTCTACAGAAATCTAAACCAGATCAAAAGTTCAAGTGAGTCCTAAGCTGTGGGATCTAAGCAGCAAACTCTGTTTCCCTATTTGATATTCAGTTCCCCGCTTGCTTTTTGAAATTGTAAGAATACAATACTCTTTCCTAAAATAATGTGACAGTAAGCATTTTCAAAATTATGCCATAAATATATAGTTGGATTAGACCAAAATAATCAGGTTGCAGGTGAGGTATTACAAGCTATAGGGGTCAAAGATTCTAATATCAAGGCCATGATGCGGTGTGGTGAAAGACTCACTTGGAACTCTTGCCTTCTTTGATGTATCATCACATTTATCTAGTGATTCATACATTCAAAGCTTTGTGTGGATTCTTGCAGTGCTGTGATGAGGAAAGTTGGGAAGCATCACTCATTGTTACTTTTGCTACCAAAATAGTCAGATGATTTTCCAAGGAACATGTCATGGGCCCATGACTCTACCAGAACTGATCTGACTCCAGTCTCATTGTTGTTGTCATTATATGCACATCACCTTGATCTGGCTAGTGATTTTCTGCAGTCCAGGCACCTGAATGAACTCCACAGCTACCTATAACGAGCCACAGAAAAACATAAATAAAGAGAAAAATCTCAACCTAGGAAAAATCAAGAATGTTTCAGGTAGGACCATAGAAGTAACCTCTCAGAAGATAAACAGAGAGGAACAGAAAAAGGCAAAAAAAGTAAAATTTTTACTCAAAATATGTACCAAAAACCAGATTGCTTCGTCATCAGGTGAAGAGTTGCAAAATTGCACACATGTTCTTCCTTAAGTTGAAATTCATAAACCCAATCTGTTATTGAATATGTATTGGAGAAAAAGAGTTCAGTTCAAACCCCTTTCCAGATGGCTTTTGAGTAACTCCAAGAATGGAGTCTCCACAGCATCTCTGGGCAACCTGTGCCGATGTTTGACAATCCTCACAGTGAAAAAGTGTTTGCTTAGGCTGAGAAAGAACCTCCTGTGTTTCAATTTGTACCCATACCATCATGTTACTGGGCACTGCTGCAAAGAACCTGACTCCATCTTCTCCACTCCCTCCTTTCAGATATTTGTACAAATAGGTAAGATCCTCCTGGAACCTTCTCTTCTGTAGGCTGAAGTGTCCTAGATGGCTCAGCCTTTCTTCATTGTTGTAATACTCCGTTTTCTTTTTCATTCTCATGGCCCTAGAAATTTCACTTTTATTTTTTTTTAACCTGTCATGACATATCTAGCCAGACTATACAACAGACCATTTTTATCCCTGCAGAGCACAATATCTTCCTAGAAGCTATAGAAGTACTAGTAAGATGTAGAGGCAGTGCCCTTACAAAGAGTTGTGAGATTAAGTGTTTGCATCTACTAGAACTGTTAGTTTAATTAATGGAAATATTTCCACTGATCTGGGTTTATGCCAGACTTTGCCACAGATTTCTATTAGTGATATTGAAGAAATTTTCCCTGAGAAACTAATAAATAAAGTCCACATTCTGCAGTCAGTTTTAGATGTGCATACTGTTACAGGGAATGGTCAAGATACAAGAGTTTCTTTCCAGGCCAAGGATTTGTGTCATAGTTGTTATACCACTAAGGCGCTCTCCATACAGACAGTAGAAGTACTGAATGAACAATGTAGCTGCTGCATTTGGAGCTGGGTAGTATGTAATCCCTGTTCCAAGCATGTTTCAGTCTCTCAAGGACAGTGCTGTATGCAGATCCACATCTGGTAGATTCCCATCTGTCTGGGATCTGCAAATGGATTTGGCCTGATGCTCCCAGCAGCCTTTACACCTCCCACTTCTGCTGCTCTCAAGTTGCATTATTTTTTCCATACCTAAGTGTGACAGTAAAGAAAATTATTTAGACTATTCAAACTAATCATGAATTACAAACGAGAAGAATTCAGCACATAGTTTTGAATACATTTTGCCCTTTTGCCTTTACCTCTCCTTGGTCTCAGAGTTTTGTTCAAGTCAGTTACAAGGTAGAGCTTCTGGCCTTGGGTGGCAGTCTCCATTCTTGAGTTACCTCTTAGTCACCATACATGACTGGGAAAATTCAATGTCTGACATGCCAGATCACATGTTGGTGAATCTGGTTTTGTACTGTTGGCGTCAAATATAATACAACTGTTCAGTTTCACTTCCATTTTGTAGCTAGAACACAGAGAAAAACCTACAATCACATACGTAGTAGAATAGTGGAGATGCCTCAGTTAATTTGGGCTAACTAGCTTCAGAAACACTGAACTCAAGGAAGCCTAATTTATTATCTTCTTTGGCCCACTGTGGGGTCAATTCCACTTCTTCTAGTGCTGCTTCTAAGTATTTACTATAGTGCAGTCTGCTATAATCGAACAGACTTTTCTGGATTATTAAATCCCTGTTGCAAATTCTGTAACCCACAGTAAAGATTGCCATAATTAATGTGTCTAGAACTATGCCATAAGTTGTTTTTTGGGGGATTGTCACAAACATTCACAAGAAAAGAAGTGGTCACTTTTTAGTTTAGGTCATTGGAGAACTAAATTTTGCAAGTTGGTGTTTTGACTTTTTGTCATGTTCATAGTGATAAAAAAGAATTGCTTGGTCTGAAAATGCTTCCTTCTATTTAAGATCTTTTACACTGTGCTATGCAATTTCCAAGAAATTGATTTTGTTGTGAACTTCAGCGTACTCTAAGCAGACAGGCTGATTTTTGGCTGTTAAGGATTAGTTATATCAACTTATAACCATAAGTACTAAACCAATCATAACCATTAAGCTTTTATTTTATTATCATAACTGTTATACTCATTCTGTAGACATTACTGATAAGCAAAGTTAGACTTTCATAGACTATATGTTCTTTTTATGTTCTGATTTTTGGAAGTGTTTTTCTTACTAGACACCACACACCATATACCCCTCTTGTAAATTCACATCAGTGTCTTCTGTTAAAAAGAGAAAATATCACCAGTGGTGAACCAGTGGCATTAGAGACATGAGGGAGGAAAAACATCAGAAGATTCCCAAAACGCTCTGTGTAATCACCTCTGTTTGTTTCTGGGTGCGGCTATCATATTGTCACTGAAAAGTCAGTATTAGCTGCAGTAGTTAGCTCTGTAATTAAAACACACCATTAGCCATGATTATTTGACCTAAATGAAGAAATGACTTGGTCATAGGGATACTAATTCTAGAGCTAGCTTATTTATCCTTACCATAATTACAGCCTTCAATTGCTTTTCAAAATTACATCAGCTGTTGAACAGCTAAATCCCGTGGTAATCAGTGTAAGTTAGATTCCTAAATGTATGCTTTTTCAAAACATAAATCTCCTGACTTACTCAGACATTTAAAATCACTTTGCTTATAGTGTCTTTTGTGGAAGTGCATTAAAAAAACAGAAGTCAAAATATTTTGAAATTGTGAAATCTCACAGTTTCACGCAGTGTAGGTAGGAATTTTGTTTGCAGATAAAGTCTAAAAAAGGAACAGAAATACATGAATAATAATGATATGCAGCTGCACTACTGAAGGTATTTATGAAATTGTTTTGATCTGTGCTTTATTAGACTGATTTACTAAGACTTCATGTTCATAGAACATAATTGTACTGTAACATACTATGTACTGTCATTCAAGAACATGAATAATTTGTTGCTAAGTTTTATTCTGTCTTAGAATCAGTAATCTCTCTGAAGGGAGAGAAACTCTGATTATCTCAGTAATATTCTTGCTTAATCTTTAATGAAGATATATGGGTTTTCTTTGTTCGTAGTAACAGTTTGGTGTCAACATAATATTTTTGAGACCACTCTTTCTTCTTAAACTAGCAAATATCTGAATGATTAAAATCCCTTGGTGCATTTAATACACTTTAAGTTAGCCCAGTCTTCATCCTTTAGAAGAGAAGAAAATAGGGTCTTGTGACAGAGGGCTATCTATTCCATAGCCAGATGATCCATACAGCACTGCATAAGCAGCAGTTACAAACTAAAATAAAAAGATTTTTTCATAGTGGCAGAACCCCCAAACCCTAGATATCTAGTCAAAAACATCCAGAACCTGGAAGATGATGCAGCTTATGTGCTGAGCACTTACAGATTCCATGGCCTCCTGCAGAAATGGCTGATCTTCAACAAACTCCTAACATCTCTACAGATTTCATCACAAATTGATTCTCTTTATCAATTTCTTTACAATTATGAAAACAAAAGGTAGAATTATGGTGAAGAAATTTTTCATCAGGGAAAAACATGCAAATCATGGGTTTAAAATTTTAAAATGTATAGATAAATAGGACATAAGCCTTGAAGTTCAGTTTGTGAGTAAAAATACTTTTAGGCAATTTAATTTCTTTTTTTTTCCCCTGGGTTTTTTTTTTTCTTTCAAAAAAAAAAAAATTGGAATAATTCCCCTTATCCATTGCAGGTAAAATGAAAAGTTGCATTCTTGAATTTTAGTAAGAGAGATTCAACTCTGAAGCAGACTTCACAGCAGTAGGATACTAAAGTACTGTAATAGGGAAGTTGTTGAACCTGTTGTCTTCCAGCTGTTTTTCTGTGGTTATGTGAGAGGTGTTATGGCATTCATTTTGTTGCAGGACAATAAAGGCCTGCCCAAAAACTTCACTTGAAGTAGCAGTGTTTTATCTTCTTAAATTATATAAAGGAATATAACATACCACTGATTTTGAAGTCTGTGCAGAGTCTCTGTTGATATCTCAGACATGACATGTTAGGTGGATCTACTTCGCTATTTGTTCCAAGATCAGTGAGTTCCTCAGGATGAGGCTTGCCAAGACTGCGTTGTCACTGCTGAGATACGTTAAGGCAGACACACATCTAATTTCAGTAGAGGAGAGGGGGAAATTCTTGTGCATATAATTTCTTTGATAGGTTAACTGAAAAATACAAGGTGTTGAGACAAGTGTTTTCTTTCATTCTCGTGCTGTGTCTTCCTCATTCTGTTTCTTCTCCTCTTTGTTGTTTTAGTCCCCTGTATATTTTGGACTTAAAGTTAAGCTTCTCCTCTATAGTTGCTAGCATTTGTACTATGCACAATGGAATCTGAGATGCTTATTTCAGATATATGACAATCTAAGTCAAGGTGCTTCAAAATATGTTAATAGAAAGTTGCAGAAGCAGATTTCCTGTCTTGTTTCATGACCCTTCCTCATAAGGACAGAGCACAGAATTTTGTAACACTCAATGCTACTAGCTCTCAAACATTCACCAGACTAATTGAATTCACCAATTCAATTTTCTGAATTTAAAAGAAAAAAAAAAAATAACAAACACAAAAAACCCAAACCAACAAACAAAAAAACCCAACAAACAAAAAACAAACAAACAAAAAAACACACACATGCAAAAAAACCCAAATCAAACCAAACCAAACCAAAAAAAAAAAAACCAAAACAAAAAACCCCAACCAAACAAAAAAAAAACACAACTTGCTTTGAGAGTGTCATCTGACTTTCCAGTATGGTGGCTGTGTCTTCTGGTTGCTATTTTGAAGGCTGAGGGAAGACCTGGGTGGTCCACTTCCTTTGTTCAGTGATAGGGGGTGGCTATCAGGTGTCCTGTATTTAACTTGTATGTATGTCTTTTTAGTCAGGGAAAGGCTATACTGTCCACTCCTGCTGTTTCTGAGACATCTCTCTTCTCCTTTTCTGCTGTGTCTCTGCAGTGGCACTCTGCTAGTTCCAGGTTGTTCTCCCTGCTCCACTTCTTGCATGAGCAGTAGTCCCCAAGATAACTTTTCTGTCTTTATAGCTTTTCTAATTCTGACACCTAAAGGTTTTGCTTCTGGAAAATTTGCTTATTTGTAAACCCATACCTCTCACTCCTTCAGTTATACCATACTGAGGATGGTTTTCAGTGGTGATAGGTGACCTCACAAGCCTACCAAGCAAATGTCTGCCGTTAGCACCTGAGAGATTCATAAAAACCTCTGCTCTGTGTCTGAATACCAAATTCTTTCTGCAAAGGTGACAAGAAAGTAGCATCCTTTTAGATAACAATGACATGGTTTTCAGAATTATTTTTCTTCCCTGTCTGATCATGTCCTTTAATATCACTGACTTGAGAAGGTGAATATTAAAATAACCCCATTCCTAAATATATTCACAGTAAATATTAATTCAAAAGGACTCTACACACTACACTGAAATCAACCCACTCTGTGCAAAACTTATTTATTTCTTACTTCCATGGTCTTGTTTCCACGTATTGCATTGCTTTTGCGCATTTTCAGGCTCTATCTGACATTTCAGAGCTCTCCTCCATTAATTGAAGGAATTACAGACTTCCTTTGCAAAGTGACACATAACCTAAATTATTTCTGTGATGATCTAAATCTTGCACACAGCATATACGAGTTCTCCCTTGAAGTAGAAAAGTGCAAGAAGGTTGGAATATATAAACTGGATGCAGGTATTGATTGTAGCTGTTAATGTGTATTGGAAATAAGAGCATTTTCCTATCTTTCAAACAAAATTTTGTTCTTATTTTGAATAGTTCCTGCATGTAGAGTTAATGTGAAGGTGAAAGAGTTTAGACTGAGTCTTAATCCTGTCTGTACCTTCCTGTCTTGTTATATCTTCCTGTTGTATGAAGCTCAGAAATACTGTTGAGATTGTTTATCAATCATACTATGGGAAGATAAACCTGTTCATATTAGGAATATCTGAACTCATAACCTCAAGGCTTCCCCAATCTCTAATGCCAGTTTGCTCTTCCATTTACTCTGATTTCATGTTCATCTATAATACACAGTCAGTGTTAGTGAATCTTAATAATGGGTTAATTCATCTAGATCATCTTCACTGTGGTAGTGAAAGGGGAGTGCACCACTGCCATAATTAACCTGCTACAGAACTGAATTGAGCAGACTTTGCAAGATAAAGCTGAAAACGGCATCACAGTTTGGTGTTAGGCTGTGTATAAACAGTGTACATACAAACAGATAAAAACCCCAGAAGTGTTGTATAAGGCAGAGAGAGTCTACCATACACTGTAAGGGTGTGGTGGGTGGATAGCATTCATTAATGTAATTATTCACAATCTATGTACCATTATGTGATATGTTTGAAAGAGGTGGCTGAATCTATTTTTAAACTATTCATTTATTATAAAGATCAGAAGATCGTATTTATGGGGTCACAAGTACTTTGTTACCCAGGAGAGTGACACTGAAGCAATACATTTTAATAAGGTCTAGTAGATTGGCAATATATGTACCTTTCATTCTAGTGAGTAGATCCAGCCCTTAGATGAGAACACATGACATTTATAGAGATGTATCAGTGTTCTTATTGCCTCAAAAGTCTTACACTGTGCTTTGTATAGGGTAGATTTTGAGAATGCTTAGAAACATGATAACTGTAGCTACTTGTTTATGAAACATTTCCTCAAGGAGACAGGATGTTTCAGAGGGTTTATCTGAGTATCCTTAAGATAGTGGCTTTAATCCATAAAACTCTCAGTTATTTGGACCCTGCTTTCTACCTGAAACTTCTACAAAATTAAGAGTTTAAACAGCTGGCATTAAATACATCGTGATTAAAAAAGGTAGTTCCTCTTATCAGAAAGCTTCCTCTAAGTGGAGGCAGACTCTGCTTCTTCACTATCTCCTGGACACCTGTTTTGCCTATAAGTGTGTTATTTTGATATTCTTCTCAGAATGCTGAATGTGTCCCTACCCTATCTTTCACATTCTTTGAGAGACAATAATCATATAATGTAACTGTGTGAGGGCCATTGTGGATTTTTTATTGTTGATAGTGAACATTATTATGTGCCCTGAGAGTAGTCAATTTTATGTGGCATGTATTGTAGATTGATATTTTGTCTGTTTAAAACATTTTTTGAAGGGCCTAGAGCCAGGGTTAGGTGCTTAAGTTGAAACTTCAAATAAATAAAGACATTAAATAAATAATTCAAGCAGGCAGTTTCAGATAATAAAGAGAGCTGGCTCCTAGGTAGAAAGCACTGTAAGACTTAAAACAATGGAATCTTTAATAAAGAAGATGACATAAAAGGCCCAAAGAATTTCTTATCTGCTAATAAAATAAACCAAACACCCAAAGTAACAGAACTTATACGTCGTGAATTAGAAGCTTCATTATATATGGTATAAAGCTAAATACTAAGGAGCATTTTATTTACCTCTAATTTCTATTTAATAGCCACTGCACTTGTCATTGCAGGTATGGTTACAAAAGTATGGCTACCTTCCACCAACTGACCCCCGAATGTCGGTGTTGCGCTCTGCAGAAACCATGCAATCAGCTATAGCTGCAATGCAGCAGTTCTATGGCATTAATATGACAGGAAAAGTGGACAGGAACACAATTGAGTAAGTAACCAGTACTGAACTGCTCTTGACTTTTCTGTTTCAAGCAGGGTAAAGTAGAACTGGGTAACCTTTTTAATACCTGTAGCAGTGTAACTGGGATATCCAGATAGTGTTGCAACTTCACATGGGTAGTTGAATTGTTTCTCTCTCCTTGACTTTTTATTTTCTTCATCTTCTGTATTTTACAGTAGCAGGTAGTCACTTACCTAAGTGCTGTCTGACTTTGGGCACATGATTGTAAAGATGTTACACGTTGCCTAAAGAAAGGGCCAAAAGGTTATCAATGTGGAATTGGAGAAACCTATTTGAAACTGGTAGGAATTCATGAACCATTTCACAATTGAAGTCATCTTTTCTTACTAGAAAATCTGTAGCATAAATTTCTTTATTCTCTTAAAAAAAACATAAATAAATTTGGCAGGGCCAAAACTGGCCCAATCGTTTAGTGGTTTCCAGCAACAAATGGCCAAGTGTGGTCATTTTAACATGGAGTAGAATTGAATTATCTTTACTTCAGAAGTTCTGGCTGGCTGGCAGTGTCTGACTTTAGTGATAGAATGGAGACAGAGACACTTTGTGAAAGCTATTAAAGGATGCTTTCAAACAACTCTATACTATGCCAAATTTTTTTAAAAAAAAAGAATATTAGTGCACAATTAAGAAAATGTATCTGGGATTAAAACAGCAGGACTAGAGCAATGATTGTCTATCTGTACTTTGCACTGGTGAAGTTGCACCTCAAATCCTGGAGGGCCTCAACTGGAGGAATCATACTGAGTTTCTGAAGGGGCAAGAAAAGCTGGGGAAGGGTCTGCAGCACCGGTTTTATGTGACGTGGCTGTGAGAATTGGAGTTGTTTAACTTGGAAAAAAGGAGTCTCATGGGAGACCTTACTACTCAACACCTACCTGGAGGGAGATTGTAGCGAGGTGGGATCAGTCTCTTCTCTCAGGTAACAAGTGTCAGGGCAAAAAGAAATGCCCTCAAGTTGCACCAGAGGAATTTTAGATTGGGTATTAGGAAAAAATTCTTCACCAAAAGGGTTGTCAAACATTGGAACAGTCTGACCAGGGAAGTCTAAATGTGGTAGTTAGGGTCATGGTTTTGTGGTAAATTTGGCAGTGCCTTGCTAACAGTTAGAATCAATTATCTTAGAGGTTTTTTCCAACCTAAACTATTCTATGATTCTCTGCTTCTGTGATTTGAAATGCTTGGTGGACTTATTTTGGTTAGATTGCAATAAAGATTATCTTGTGGCTTTTTAAAAAGCTACTTTGCTTGAAAACCAATAACTAAATAGTACTGTCACTATATATCCAACATTTATTTCATTGAAATATTTTTCTACTACTCTAAGATGCTTATCTGGGGCATGGTGGGAGTGAGGGTGGGCGGGAAGGAAATCCTCTCTCAATTCCTATTTACCATCCCCCAACCAGATGTGTCATCTTTTGTTATCCTATTACGGTCGAGTAGCTGAAATTAATGATTTTTCTATCATTTAAAGTTTAGGGAAAAGACTACACAAAATGCTGGCAGGATTGGAAAAATCATTTTATTCCACTGACACATATACTATTGCATTGAAAAGCAATAGAACAAAGCAGATTCTGTGGCCACCCTAAGGGGGGGGTGAGTTGGTCACACATCCCTCAGTTTAGGAATTTAAAGTATCTTAGAACATTCAGTGCAATAGCAACAAACACCTTGTGAGAGAGACATGCTCAAGAGTATGTTTATGGTCCAGTCTGCAGGATGAAGAGACTGAGCTCTTCATGCAGCTTCATTGACTGATCTTTGAGGGGAGGGTGCTGCTCTACTGGTCGCTAGTATCCTTTTAAAGACACACTAATAGCAGCTTTCACTGAAGTATTTCACTGGAAATAAAATAATCTGTTTACAGTTGTACACAGAAGGCAGGAAGTGGTAACCTGAGGAAAAGTGGGGGCCATCTCTTAGCTTAGAGTATCAGCTAGAGAACTGTAAACCCCCAATCCAACCCAAATCCTTAATTTCAAATGGAAGTTGTTTATGTTTGCTAATTAGGCTTTTTGACCAACAAGGTTATCTTCACTTCTTTTGCTACGTAAGAGATGAAAAAAATCCATCTATGAAGGAGTCCAAAACATTATTTTATAAACTGGTGGCTATGGAGTCTTCCAGACCTTTTGATGCATGATTTTCTTATACATAGATAGATATATTAATGCACTGGAATTCCTAGATACATGGAACTCATGCTAGATTAACGATGCATTCACTTACGTATTTAGAGCTGCATTAACCTGAGTTAAGTTAGGATTAGAATTGTTTCTTAAAGACTTGTCACACTTGAGGAAAAAATAATAAACAAACCAAAAAAACCTCATTTTAAACTAAACTGTGTCTTTGAGATACCATTAGTTCATATCACTGAGTGTTCTTGGGAGATATTACTGTATAACAAAGAGTAAATATTTTTTCAATTGTTTATTTATGGCATTATTTTGTAAATGTTAGAAATAATGTTCTCTTTCATCTGTACAGAAAGTATACATGCTCTTGTGGCCAGAAATATGAGACAGTTTAGCATTTGTTTCTCTGGAATTAATATGTTATAATCACTATCAATCCTGTCATTACAAAATATAGAGTAAAGCAGGAACCTCATTAAAAAAATTATTTCTCATCTTATGCATGAAGATTTTCCTCCTCTTACACACCTTGAGAATAGATTACAAACAGGTATCTTTGTCTTCAGAAGGACCAACAATTAAAAGAAGTTATAGTAGTAACTTGATAGAAACCAACTTTGGGGATATTTACAAAGAAATAAGGTCCTACATCATCGTCATCAAAATTCTGCTGGAGGGATTTTGCTGCTCTGCAAAAAGATAATACCTCAATTAGTATTTTGGTATGCATAAATATGCACAGTATTCATCTTCCTGCTACTGTTCTTCATTCACTTGTTTTTGCTATATTTTTAATTTTTTTTCTCAATAGTCTTGAAAAGCATGATGCATACTTATTTCTGAGAGTAGACTGAGTGGTAGAAAAATGAGTGGTAGAAAGAGATACCCTTGAGGCATATGAGGGACATTCTGAGTATAAGGACCATGACAATGGCAAACACAATGAAAATACTGTCTGATTTTGCATATAGTGCCACAGTATTTTCTGTGGTTCATTTATATATTACCAAAGTCAATGATTCATGGAAAATGACATTTCTGAAACTGGGGCCACTGTTGCTATCCTGGTCTTCCATATCCCTAAACCAAACATACTAAGTTGAAAAAGGGGTTGTTGTCTTTTCTTAAAGCTGTTATATATGTTTATTTGCAAAACTTCTTTTGCAGTTTAAAGGGGTACATTTCAAACTTCTTGGTATACAGATGGAATGGTTGTTTATAGGATGGTGACTAAATCTGTGTAATAATAACAAAGAATTCATTTTATTCTAATGTCACTCTTTATAAATAAATGGCAAGTATGCTTACTTTAATGCTTAGAGTTTCTAAATAAGTTTACTTCAAGATTCATACTTTAGGTATTTATGTACATTCTGTGCTGTTTATATATTAACTTTCAGTTGCAGAGAAAGTTCTGAGCTATTGAAATTGATTCAATGGTTTATTTTCTTAGTAAATGTTTTTGTACAAAAGTATACATAAGGTCTGTACCCTCAATAAATATCCAAATAGAAGGCTTGAAGAGAAATCATAATCATCAGTGACAGGGCTGAAATATAATATCTTAAATCACTGTTTACTAATAGCAAGTGTCAGTAAAGTCTTGTAATAGCAGGCTACAGGAGGGAAAAAAAAAAAAAAAGAGGATTAGAAAACATACCTATCTCTCCTCACTAAGAGTTTAATTCAGTAGTTTTCTTAAATAAATATATATAGTAGTTAAGTTGGAATAAGTCAAGTTAAACTCTCCCTTTTATTTTGCTTTTTTTTTTGCTATCCGTCTGCCAAAAATAACCCCCAAAACTGAACAACAACAAAACCATTGTGTAACCTAAGCATCAATTTCGATTAGGTATAAACAAGGTGGGGCATTTAACCAAAGGTAGGCTTTTTAATGTTTTGATTCGTGAAGGCTTAAGAATATCATGGCAGAAAGAGATTTCACCTCAAACACAAAGAAAAAAGAACAAAATGTGGTTAGGCAACTGGCTTGAGGTAGAAGTTCAGTTTCATCTCTTGCTGTACTGAAAGCATCACAGTTTTGCTGTATATTTTTCTTTTAATCTTTCTAGATTTGCTGTGAGTCTAAAACATTGAAATTTCCCTGACAGATATAGCTCCTCACGATTCAAACTAATGGAGCTAAAACAGGAGTTTGATGTGACATATTGTACAGATAGAGAGCATTAGTCACAATTAAGCCTCTTATTGAGTACTGATAAAATATTTATTTTGAGGGGCTGCTGCATAGAAGATTTCTACAAGTTCAGAAACAAACAGATGAAAGTGAGACAAAGTCTTTGCCTGTATGCACCTTTTTAAAATGAAACACACTTGAAAACATTTAAAAAAATATTTAAAAAAATTTCAAAAAAAATGGACTCCAACAAGCAATCAAGAACATGGAAGACATGTATCATATTATGTTGAAAGAAACTGTACTTAGAAGAAAATAGAAATCAATATTTTATTTGCCAGTCCCCATTGATGGAAAACCATATTATGCACTGTGTGCCAAATGTCATGAGGATTAGTGATTACTACTGAGAGCAGTCTTCCTCCCAGCTAATGTGAGAAGAATTAGTGTTTAAAAATTATTTTAACATATTCAAAAATAAAAGGTAAATTTATGTACCTGAAATTGTTAGCATTTTGCCTCATGCAATAGTTTGTTTAAAATCTTAACTGCTAAACTTAGCTCAGCTAAGATCTAAGTGATAGGTTTGGTGATGGTCCGACTCTTCAGTTGCAAATTGCATCTCTCCTTAAATTTTACATAAAGGTAATTTCCTAAAAGATAGCAAACCCCTTGTGCAATGACTTCCATTTGATTTATGTTTGGATTTATACTGTGTGAACTACCGTCTCAGACCTCGTGTAAAAACAGTAAGAATATTAGTGGGCCAGACAGCGTGGCAACTTGGAACATCCTCTGCCTGTCCAAACCAATAAGGATACAAGAATAACGTTCATAATAGGTGTATACTACTTCAAAATCAATGCAAGAACAAATTGTGACTGAATTTCATAACATGTTATTTTGGGCTGTGTTTTGTTTTGTTAAAAATGGCTTGTCAGTACTTCTAGCAAGATAATACAAGGTTGACTTTTGAATGTATGTTACTGTTCTTGCTTTTTGGTGTTAATTCTTAAGTGTAAAAAAATTTCTGTTGATATTATTTTCTGTAAGATTATTGAATCTTTTGACATAACTGGAGAGATTATTTCAATAATAGCTTTGAAGATTAATTTTTAAAATCACAACTTGGAATATTCACTCTTATCTGCCCCTTCTTGCCAGTGAGAAACCCTGTTATTAAAGTAGGTCTCCAGTTAGACTAAATAATATAAACTTTGTTTTTGGGGGAAGGCCTAGTTTAATGGCTTTAAAGTCATTGCCCTTGAAATGATACAACGATAAATGATAATATTGCGTATTATATACAATATCTTTGTACAGTGTTTCTAACGAAATATAATAGTTATTTGATTTTGCTTTATTCCTCTTGCTCTTGATGTAGTGATATCACCGTAAGGTGAGAACACTGATCTTTTGTTGTATTTATGTCTTTTTCTGCAATGTGTGTGTGTGCAGTTTCAACAGCAAAATTTATATATACCCTGCCGTTAAAATGCTGCATACTGATCTAACATGCACTGTGAAAAAGTATTACTGACAATGTGTCTGAAAGTTTTTAAAGGTCTGAGCCAATTTTAATCTCATTTGCTGAAGTGTAAATATATCATTTTACTAAGAATATATCTGCCCTTTGGTCTGTAACTGAGGTCTACTTCTTTCCTTCATTTTCTTTCATTATTAGAGCAAATTAAACTTTTCAATTATGTATCATCCCAAAAATCCTTAATTTCTACTTTGCTGAACTGTTGCTTCATTTGAAAAACCAGGTGAACCTGAAGTAAAGTTGCAGGGGGTTTCAGCAAATACTTCTGGTGTAAAGCTTCACAGTACTGGCTTTGCAGCCACTAGAGAAAGAGATTGTCTGCTTGCAAACATAATCAGCTGGTTTATGTGCCATGTATAACTATTCTGACGAAAAATTAGAGCAAATTATTCCATGCTTCTTCTTTGAAACAGGTAACTATGAAAACTCTGTCTTCAGTTTAGGCCCTCAAATTCATGAGTTCTGATTTCCACACTTGTACTGCGCAATGGATTTGTCACTCATCAGAAGTTTTGCAGGCACTTCTATAGTCCTTATCAGTAAGAGTGGGATATGGTGCCATTGTGGTACTATCAGTAGAATTTTGGACTTTCCCACAGGCTTGTGAACTTAACATCTACTTGAGCATTTGAAAAATAATTTACTATATTTCCAAAGTTACAGTATATATGAAGTGTTACAAGTCTAACTGTACTTTTAAACATTATATACATTTATGAAAAGAAGTGAGATTGATTTTGACTGGATTAATTAATCTCTAAAACACACATTCAGTATGCAATATGGTTGTTCTTGTATTAGTGGGTATAAAACTTACAATGCCACGATTTTATTTTACAAAAACTTATGGTGGGAAAATGGTTTTAAACTGAAAGAAGGTAGATTTAGATTTTAAACAATGAAGAAATTCTTTACTGTGAGCATGGTGAGGCACTGGAACATGTTGCCCAGAAAAGTTGTGAAAGCCACATCCCTCTAAGTGTTCAAGGCCAGGTAAGATGAGGATTTGAGTGAGCAGCCTGGTCTAGTGGAAGGTGCCCCTCCACATGGTAGGGAGATTAGGTTATCTTTATGGTTCCTTCTAACCCAAACCATTCTATGATTCTGTAATTCTCTGATTCAGTACATTGTGTATATGTTTATACTCTCTCTCTCTCTCACCTCCTTTGTACTCCAAATATTCTATTTTTCCTTTGGTCAAAACAAGATAATTTCTTCATTTGGCATGTATTGAATGAAGAGTATCTACTGGAAGAGACTAAGGATGGTTTACTCTGCTTATTTTAGAGTTTTTTATTACCTCTCCATGTTTTAAAAGAATCTACATTCTGAGGTGACATTTCAAAAGACTTTTCTGTCATCTAGTCATATCTACATACAGCTGCTGTGTGTACATTTATTTATGAAACAATGCTGGTTTAATGGTCAGAAATTAATTTATGGAAGCATGAATATACGGTATGACTACTCTTCTGGTAAATGCAATTGGAAAACTATAGCTTTTACATAAGTAATTATTTGACATGATAGAAATATAGTGCAACAAACTGGAAAAGTAACAGAGTAGGTTTGTCTTTTACTTATGAAGTGAATGAATTCAGTCTTACTTTTTTCCTGATGGTAAATTGCTCTGCAGCTATCAACTCATATATAATAATAACTTCAGATGAATTTTGTTTAAACTAAATAGTGCCTTATACGACAGTGAGAAACAGTTCCATGATACTGTTGTTCAACTTATGCTTTTGAATATCTTACTTACAACGTTTGAATGCTGGCTAAGTTTAACTTTTTTTGAAATATTGGAAAACATTGAAATATTGAAGACCACTGTAAAAATACAGCACTTCTGTGGAAAGTCTGGTGCAGTGACAGTGGTCGTTTTTGTTGTTTGTGATTTAGACCTCTGCAGCTTGATTCTGATAATTAGATATTAATGCCCATCATAATAATATTTTGAGTATTAAATATTGCTAAGCAGAATTTGTGAGTTAAATATTCCCACTTGGACCTTACAGTTGCAATGAGATACTTTGCATTTTGTGGAAAGAGAGTAAGATAGAATGACTTCATAGTATCATAAAGCGAGCAGTGTCAGTGTCTTGAATTAAAGGAAAATAAATTATTAATTTATATGTTATATATGTTTCTTGTAGCTGGATGAAGAAGCCTCGATGTGGTGTGCCTGACCAAACAAGAGGTAACTCCAAATTTAATATTCGTCGGAAACGCTACGCGTTAACAGGACAGAAATGGCAACACAAACATATCACTTACAGGTACTAAAGATATTCATATAGGTGTATAAATGTCACTAATGGTGATGACTTTTAATGTAAAGTAAAAATAAATTCCTGAATATTTTTCAATACTTTGTGAAGTTTATTATTAATATATGATATAAAAATGCTAGTTTGGATGCTTCTTATGTATGTGCTACATAAGAACTATGTTATTTTCTTGGATTAAAATTGCATGTATTTAGTAGCTGGTAAATTCTCTGAAGCTTATAGCATCAATTTAACACCCAGTATGTCCTTTGAACTCTCAGCAAGTTCTCAGGGAACATTGCTCTGAAGCTAGGATTGCTATAATAAAACTCATATCTCTAATTTAGGTATGTAAAATAGGTTATTGGAAAGATTGGTCTTTGCAAAATGTAGGTGCCTGCGGGTCTGTTCTAAGTACAAATTAATTTGATTATAATTTGATGAGTCACTGACCGAACCATTTCCTGTCTACATTATGATGGGCATAGGGGTGTATGTGGGGCAGTGTATCTGTAAAACTCTTGAGAAATGGTTTGCACAGTGTGCCTACTGTCAAAACTGAACTTTAGATGAAAACTTTCAAGATGTACTTGCTAGAGCTCTGTCAACAAAAGAAAGTGTCATATATATAATATAAAATCCATAATTTATCAGCAAACCAAGGATTCCAATACAGCCTGTTGGAAAATTTACACAGCTTCATCATGAATTCCTGTAATATCTAATTAGGGGTAAGTTCTGAGGCATAAAGTAGTTTCCAAATTCTTTAATTGGTGACATTAGTCATGAAGCCGTACAGTCTCTAATGATCATATAGACTGTTCTTCATACAGAAGAAAAGACAGTTTTATTAGTAACACCATGTCAATACTATGGCTTATGACTAAATTGAAGAATTCTATTTTAAGACATTACACACTGATATAATATCAAGCAATAGAGCACTGACTGCCTTGATATGTTGCATTGGCTGGAGTCTTTTGTTATTATTGTAATGCATAGTTGGTTAGACTAAGAATGTCCACCTGCAGCATTTTACATTTATCTGCATTTTAGATTTTAACTGTAGTTTGTGCACACTTCTGAGGAAGTATGCATGATCATCTACTATTATTTATGGTTTTCTATCATTTTGATTTTTGCAGAATCTGATTTTATATTTCATTACAGAATTTTTTACAACAGTCTAAATCCTACCACATTTATCTTCTGTACTGTCACCTAGGGCATTAATCAAAATAACAAGCAAAGGTGCCCAGTGTTACACTAAGTGGCAACCATCTAGAAATCTTTCTCATTTTGAAGAATTTATAGCAGTTCTTTACCTCCTGCCTTCCCTCTTCTAAAATGTTCATTCTCTCACTTTGAAAGGGTCTCCAGTCAACCAAATTTTTAAAGTCAATNAGTCCAAGACACGTTTAAAATAGAAACCCCAAATTCTTTACACATTTCTCCTAACCAAATCCCTGCTTACAGGCTTAATACTAGCTAAATGAATGACTTTTTTTCCCCCCACATATTAGCTTTGAATGAACATTAATGGCCACATATTAGATTTTGGATTTAGGTGATTTTTATTCTTAGAAATATTTATTCTTAGAAAGCCGTGTGTGCACACTGAGTACCAAAATGCAGATTGGCAATATCAGTGTGGAATGGACATTGTACTGTGTTAATTATATTTTCTCTTCCTCAAGGGCTGCAGCTTTCTGCTTATTTGAGTTGGTGTATAGGGTGTTTGTTATAATTTCTGTTTCTGATAAAGTCACACAACTTACTGTATCTCTTCTGCCTGGTGAAGTCTATGCCAGTATACCCTGTAAGCATTATTAGCACCTATGTCATTTAATAACATGACTTATGCAAAGAAAGAAATAGAATGAAAGTATTTGAGACTTTGTGAGCCAGCAGAATACAGGAGTGAACCTGAACATTGAGAGTACTTGGAAATTTTAGCTCCATTGCAGAAAAAAAATACAGATATATTAATTATATAGTCTTAATTCTTCCTTAACATTTTAGGGTGTGTCAAATTAGACAACAAACTCTGATCATTGTATAGAG
>VXAU01002231.1:1114092-1167907 GCA_013399695.1 Formicarius rufipectus
TTTTTTTTTTTTTTTTTGCAAGGATGGGAAATTGTATTCTTCAAATACTTTGTACAAAGGATATACGATGATCCATGAACTTCCTTCAGTCAGCTGTCATGCCCCCCTTTTCTTTTAGGGCAACTACTTTTCAAATTGCTATATGGGAGCAGGTCTTTTCACTTACAGTAGACTCTATTTCCTTTATGATCTGCCTATCTAGACTTTAGCATGAGATGAGAGCCTTAGGTTTGTAAATTATTTGGAACAGAGTGGTAACTTCATGCATCTTATGAACTATCTTGTGCTCCTAGGCAGTCTCTGTTAAAACTCCGGTTATTCTGGTAACACTTCACAGCTATGGTAAAAGAAGAAACTGTTCAGGAATAGCAAATCAGAATGGCTAGGATTATTACAGGAAAATGTTTCACAACATGTATACTTAAAAATGTAAAAATGGAAAAGAATAAAAAGGAGACAAAAATCAAGTTCCATAAATAGCTATCTGAAAAGTTGGCACTTACAAAGAAAAGCTTTGGATCTTTATTTTCTTCTGAAGTAAACAACTGAAAGAAAATGAAGAAAAAAGGAAAAGCAAGAAATCTTAATATACCAGTTCTGAGTCTAGGGAGAGATTTCCATGTTCCCATGGTTCCAATCCTTTTTTTTTTTTTTTTTTGAATTAAAAATTTATGGACAATGAAATTTAAATCGAGAAAAGGACCGTGACTTCTTCCTAGGAGTGGCTGTACTTTGGAGATATATTGACAAAATTCTCAACAAAAATCTTTCTCAAAGTATTTTCCTCAATGACAATATTTCAAATCACTGTGATGAAATTCAAAGTCATGACCAGGGACTGACTGGGATAGGTACCATCTCTGTAAATTTTCTAGTAGCTTGCAGAAAAATTCTTTCTTTTGACCTATCATTCTGTAACAAAACCTATTGCATTGGTTTATCAAAATTGATTTCACATTTGTTTGGCTATGTGCACTTAAGTTAGTTTAAACCTTCTTTAAAGCAGATATTTTTCTGAGAAATTACTGAGTGCATCTAAACTTGTTAAAGGGAGCATTAAAGCTGTTTAAATTGAGAGTGAACTACTTTTAACTAGTTTAATTTAAGATTGACCTACTTGCACGAGTGCAGCTTTTTAGAACAGGACAGGATTTAGAAGTAGTGCTTGGGAAAAACAAGGATTTCTTGGAAGCTTAGTTTTCAAGCACCTCAGACACAAAAGTAGTGGAGCAATTACTGGATAAAATGTGACTATAAAACTGTGTCTTCCAGCTTCAGAAAATACTTGAAAAAACCTAAGTTTAAGTTCTCTGTAGATAAACAAGGTAGATCAGAAGTGGTGGCTTGATACTCTTATCTTCATATCATATCTGCAAAAGAAATAGAAATAAAATACATGATTGTTTTACCTCTGTAACAAATTTACCAAGATGTTACTGGACCATACAAAAATTCTTCAGATAACAGTTCTTCCATCAAAGAACATACAATAGATAATAACAAAGTGAAACTCCTTTACAGAAGTAGTAAATGGCCATAGTGTACAGTGACATTTAAATGTAAGACTAGTATTACTGCAGAGTGCCTACATACATATGGAATATTTGTAACTTGTGTATACATAAACCAGCATCTTTGGGAAAAAAAAACAAACAACAAAGATTCAAGAATTTGGAGGGGTGGGGGTTGTTAACTCTCCAGCATTCAAAAAACTATTCAAGTTTGCAGGCAATAAAAAAACAAACAAACCTGTCACTTTGTACCATGCTGTTTGTAGATTGCCAAGTAAAAGCTTCTTGGACCTTATGCAAATACAGTATCTAGTGTAATGTACTTGGACTCTAGTTACTGCATAGATTGTGCTGTGGGCACTGTGCTGGCAGCCAAGAAAAATTTATGAAAATTCTGATCTCTGAACTGCATAGATCAACTTGTAGTAAATTTCTTTTGGCCGCCAGTGTGGTTGACACAGTGTAGGAGATATATGATGCTGGAAACATGAACCAGTGGAGTTGTGAAAACCATCTCCTAAGGGAGCTTTGTGTCTTGAACAGTGCTCATGTCATACGCTATGGTTAGGTATAAAGGAAACCAACAATTTCAGAGCAAAGAAAGCTTTGTAGTACAACATTAACATGATTTATTTTCATAAACCGTAGTGCTCTTACTTAATTGATTATGTATGTTTTTAGTAAGCACTTAATATCAAATTTGAGCTGTAACCAAGCAATATGACCTTGCAGTCGTCATATGCTTATTTTCTCATTCTGTACTAGGGTAAATATGTAAAAGATTAGTATTTTATTTGAATTTTTATTGTATTATACTCGTAAACAGAGAATTGCAAACATGGGTTCAGATCAAAGATTATCCTACAAAATATCATGTCTCCAGTTAATGGATCTTAACAGATACCTAAGGAAGAGAATAAGACCAGGGCAAACATATGGCAACAAAACCCCAGCATATTCCCTCTTAGCTTTCATTAATCTGTGTCTCATTGAATTTCTGAGGCACATGCCATATTTTTTGTGTTTAATAGCCTGTGAGGGATTTCCTTTCATGAACTGGTGTAATCTCTTTTTGAACTCATATAGGCATTTGGTATCCATGACATCCTATGACAATATGTCCTGTAGTTTAAGCAGATGTGAAATACTACTTCTTTCTGAATTTTAAACCTGACATGGATAAATTCCTTTCAGGCAGACGGAGTCGCATATTCTGAGGAACTAAATTGTGAATACTTTTATCTATTCCATTCATATTTTATGGATGTCCGTCATACTGTTTCCAGGATAAAAAGACCAAGCCTGTTGAATTACAGCTTTGTTCATATGTAGTTGCAAGGTTAAGGAATCACAACTTCTATTTTAAATTGAAACTCTTTGAATACATCATTATAAAAGATGGCAAAAAAAACAACTCCTGCATTTACAACATTACATAATTATGAAGATGTCAGGATACTAGTGAAGATAATTTTGCAAGTCACAATCAAATCGAATATGGATTAATTTCATTATTTCCCCTGATAGCCAATTAAATACAGGAGTCGTCTGTCACTAAAATGAAAAGCTTTCAGTATTTACAAAGCAAACCAGTCTTTCCCTATCCATAAGTGCATATTGTGCTCATAGAATTAAACAATCATCTGTCCTCAAACTTCCAAACCTTCCATGGATTATACTTGCTTGGTGTGCATGTACCCACCTGTCCCATATTCAGTCACTCCAAGATCTTATCTAAAATGGTAATTCTTAGATAATCAGTGTTGGACACATAAAATGTATCCTTGAAAATATTATCACAATATGCAAAGCTTCACTTGGGAATATAAAAATCTCTTTCAGTTATCGAAGAGATTATTTAAAACAAACAAAAAACCAACCAAACAAACAAAGTTAATGGCCCTGACTGCTTGTGAGGACTCAGTCATTGGACATAGGACTATGCAGACAGGAGGGGAGGACCTGACTCCTGGACTACATCTACTGGCTGGAAGCCAGATGATGGAAAATGTTAACTGTTGGCAATGTAATGACATCTTTTTATTTTTATTTTAAATGTTTTTTGGAGGGGAGAGGGGTTTGCTTTCATGGAGCACCGTCTTAGCTTTGAGGAAAGCACTTAATTTGCATGTCATTAAAAAGGAAATCTGACACCGGCTGTCAGAGAAAGCAGTCTTGTGGACGAATCCAGCCCCATGTTCTAAATGTGTGTTTAACTAGATGCTTTTCATACATCCTAGGGGCTATCAGGGTGCAATATCTTGCTCTCAGTTTCCTTCTTGGCCTAGAATTGCCACATGCCCTATTATACAAACTGAAAGGGAGGCTGAGGAATATGTCAGGGAGATTGACTTTGCAATATTCTTAATTAAACCATGTAAATGTAGACAGCAATGTACATCTTGCATTTTGCTTTTTGTGTCCACAGAAGCAAGGAGATATTTACACTGTCACTCAGTTGCCAGTGAGATGGTCATGATGCAGATTGCAAACCAAAAGGCAGCATAACCTGAGCCACTAAATTGCACATTGCTTCCATCGCAGTGTAGGTAAACACAGATCATTGCAAGCCTTTGAAGAGTATTAGGGAAGTTGCAAACTCAGCTACTCATTCAAACTTCAACTGGAGGTTATTTCCCACACACCAGGGCCAGCAGAACAGACTGCTGGTGTTTGCCATCTGGCTCAGTTTGCGATCAGCCGGCTGATCTTAAACTGCTAATGAAAAGCATTAAAGCTGATCTGGCTGACTTTGTATGGAAATAAATGAGGAAAGTTCACATTGTCTGTTACATCAACTTTGCTGCCAAGGAAACATCTAGCTGAAAGGCAGCATGGGTCCTTGCAGACAGTTTTGGCAGCATTTGCACCTACATTCAATGGAAAAGGACTGCCTTTTGTTGTTGTTGTTGTGTGTGTGTTTTTGGTTTTGGTTTGGTTTAGAGATGTCTTTGTTTCAAACAACTGTTTATGCTCTAATGAAATCAAGTTTATCTCCCAAAATGGATTCATTTAATCAGACCTTCATGTAACTCTATTAGGAGGACTGAGTTTACATGGGGAAATTTAGTTGAAAAATGTTTGTTAAAGTGATTAATAAGTTGAAACTAACAATGCTGGAGTTTTTTGCTTTGTTTTCTCTTATTATTTTTCTTTCTCATTTTCCTCCTGCATTATGCTAGAAAAGAGCATTGGGAAGCTGTTTTTGCTTAGGCAAATAGATTTATTTTTAATGAGTTCATACATAAAATGTGGACCATCTATGAACCTCAAATTCTTCCTTTAAACAGAAAATGGCATTTCAGTCACTTAAAGTAGACACCAGGCTTAGCACTCCAACTCTCACATGATCCAGAGATCTTCAAGTTTCTGTTTGTTGCTAGGACTAAACTTCTTCACCAAGGCAGCAGATTTAGGAAATACCAAAGATATTCTATAGAATATTATTACTGCACTGCCCTGTCATTTCTGCTGCCTTTTTAGGGGCAAACAGAATCTGAAAAATTATGTTTCTAATTAATATGTATGTTGTCATGGTTTCCTGAGAGAATAATACAAGAATTTCACAGTTATTACAGATTTATTCATTAGGAAGACATTTAATGGACTGTTGTTTCAAAAGTATAAGAGTGTAAGATAACCATAAAAGAAAATACTATATTTGACTTGTTAGAATGGTATAAGATTAACAAATGAAATATTTTCTATAATATGTGTTCTGAAGATTAGAGAATAATTTGTACTTTTCCTGACAATTCTTCACTTCAAAATGCCCAAACCACATGTTCTTGAGGCCAAAATATTTTTAATTATATTTAGACTCCTTCCTAACTGATTTGAGTTTCAAAAAGTCCTGAGCAGCTAACACTAGTAGCTGGAAAAATCTACAGCTAAAACATCAGGTCAGAAAAAAAAGATGAAAGAAGAAAAATCAGAAAGAACCAGGTCCTAAAAAAAATGGGGTTTTATGCATTTTTGTGCAATTTTTTTCTGGATTTTTGTTTTGGTTTGGTTGGTTTGTTTGGTTTTTGTTTTGTTTTCTAGTGGACAGATTTAAGTTTCTACTACAAGTCTATGATGAATACTTCCTGATTTTGTACATATATTACTTAAGTCCATATCCTTCTTCTGTAATTAATGTTTTGCCACTGACTTAAATGATAAGACCTAAGTCAAAAGGCAGAAGACTTGAGGGGGTGGAATTAATCTGACCATATGTTGATGTTTATATCTGAGTTAATCTCATGGAGTCCCTTTAGAGTTAGAAGAGAGATATATTACCTTCGTGGGTAAGGTTTGTTGCATCTTGAAGTAGGTGTCTAAAATAAACCAGATGAATCACGTTCTGAAACAGCCAGGAAGATGCCTGTTTTGGAAAGAGTTCAGTATAGCCCTCAGAAAAGGTGATTGCTGCTCTAAATACGGTAATTCACAGTTGGGTTACACCTCTGAATACTTGGTAGTATGGTAATATGTAAACATACTTTCAGTTTCCTGGTTCTAAGAATCATGCATAGCTCCTTTCTTATGATGCAGTGTAGGAACTGATACAATGTAAGTATGAGGAAATGGGATTATCACTGAGTAGTCACTGAAGACACATTAGTGACATGGAATTAATGTTGTTTGCTGTACTCCAGGTAGCAGGGCTAGCAGAAGCAGCAAAAATATTAGAGCCTGAGCTTCAGGAAGAGTTAGCAACTAAAATATATATATATATATATCTACAGTCAGTCCTTGGCTAGTTTGTGTTTTTTAATGATGACTTGTGCTACTGGCAGGGCTGGCCACAGTGGCTGGCAGAGGTGCAGAGATAAAAGTCCCAACACACCCAAGTGTGGGATGTGGTGGAGCAGCTGTGGAAGATTGTGACTCGCAGCTCAGCTCCCTGCTTTCCAGTGGGAACCTCTGGTCTGAAAACCATCAAACATGGAACCTCTGCCACTGTCCCTTTTTTTGGAGGAGCCAGCTGCTGTCGCCTCAGGCTGGGGTCCTGCTGAGCTCCTAACTCACAGAAGGGGAAGTGTGCCAGGATTGATTTCTGCCATGGCTTACATTGTCACGGCCAATCTCTTCTGCACTTTTGCAGAGACAACAAAGTCCTGCCTACCTCTTCCTCTCTAAGCAAATTCTTCTGTAAGCTTTCCTTAGCCAGGAGGCCCAGGAGTGTGCCTTAGCTCCCTGACCATCTTGTCTTCTCCAGCACCCTTTGTCCTGCCCTCTGCAGTCTTTCATCCTGGAGGTTGCCCCTCCTGGCAGCTGCTCGGGCATCTCCATGCCAACAACAGAGTCACTGGTGACAAGCTGACAGTATTCTTCAAGTGCTAGAGAGGCTCACAGTGGTTTCTCTAGCTGGAGGAAAATATAGCTGTATAGGTATAGAATTGTAGGATCTTAGCAGCTGAATATTCAATAGATCAGAGCATTTCATGTGAGTAAATTTTAACAAAGTAAAACCAAAGTAGCAGGTTTGTCTTTCTGCCACTTTCTCTATATTTGTGATCCTCAGTTTGAAGTTGTCTCAATTTAAAATATGGTGCACACTCGGATCAGGTCTCCCTTTGAAGTCTGCAGGCTTCTTAGGAAACATGTCAGTTTTTCAGATCAGAGAACTTTTAATGATTTTTTTCCTTCTAATCACTTTGCCAATTAGGATTCAAAATTCCCACTTTTTATCAGCAGTCCAGTGGGGGGAATAAATAGACAAATCATCTCTCTCTCTCTTTTTTTTTTTTTTTTTCTTTTCCCCTTAATATGAATTAAATAAGCAACATAACAGTGAAGGAAGAACTGTTCATTTTAAAAAAATAATATATATATATATACACCATTACATCACTTTCTCTTTAAAAAAATCTCTAAATCATATGTACATGTTAAGTAGACACAATGATACGGTAAGAATAATAACCTGGTTTTGATGGGTTTGATGTAAGTTAATTTAGAGGATAATATAATTGTTCTGAGTGGTTTAACTGACATGAGATTAAAAAAAAACAAAACAAAAACCACACACACAAAAAAAATATGCAGAGAGCCAGCACAAGACTTACACAGAAATTAAATTCTATGTGCCTTCTCTCATGGGGATTTTAGTGATCTATAGGACCCTTTCAGATTTCTGAAAGGTGGTGGCACTAGAACAGGCTGCCCAGAGAAGCTGTGAGTGCTCCGTCCCTGGAAGCGTTCAAGGCCAGGTTGGCTGGAGCTCTAAGCAACCTGACTAGTTGAAGGTGTCCCTGACCACAGCAGGAGGGTTGGAACTAGATGATCCTTAAGGTCCCTTCCAACATGAACCATTTTATGCTTCTATGATTTCTGCCCTGTGGCAGGTAACATCTATTGTGAATATTTACAATGTGACTTTGACCTTCTTCCTAGTATTTCCAAATATTTCTTCATAGCTGGACACACAGGACAGTAGGGCAAATGAATGAAAAAAACTAAAAATCATACATTCAAAATGAAAGAAGACATAGTGTTAAAAAGCCAGCACTTCAGCTGAGTGGCTCAGGGACAAACCCTACATTTGTTTTTGTCAAAGCAAGGGTTTGATTTTTCAAAGGCCTCATGCACAATTAAAGCTCTTTTACATTTATTCTCACTCAGACTGCCATTTTAGGAGGGGTAGAAATATGTATTTTCCCCTCACATGACTTACCCACAGGGACAAGACCACAGAGAATAACTGAGAATTGTGTGATAGGTACGTGATCTTTACATACATGTATCCAAATCTTCGATCCCAGCATGTATTTATTCTCTCAGCCTACAAAAAACAATTTTAAATACTTCTCCAGCTTATTGTTTCCACTAAAAAATAAAAGCAGAAACAAAGAGAAGACAGGGAAGAGTATAAATAGATAAGGCTGCTGCAATATTTGCAGCATTTGTAATTGCACTGGACTCCTGGAAAATAGCACCAATACAATGTAGCAACAATAAGAATGACCATTGTATTTTGAAAGATTTTTACTGGTGTGAACTTGCTGAGATAAATAAATTTAAGATCTTTCCTAACAAAATGCAAAATCCCATTATAATTCAAATTTATTTAAGATAGTTATCTAAAGATGACCATGAAAACATCCCAAATGAAACTTTCCAGTCTGTTAATCAATATGACTTATTGAAATTATTGAAAACTGATTGTTTAATATAGTGCGTAAAAATAGATATAGTAAATTTATGTAGAAAATTACTATACTGTATATGATGCATTTTTATTTAAACCCACAAAAAATTAGTTTAGCTCTTCATTTTTCAAAGCTACTGTGTCAATCTTTTAGCAAAACTTTCTGAAATAACCATCAAGCTACCAAATTTTAGTGGAAATGGCAGAAGTCTGAGATAATGCCAAGCAACTATATGTGATTTCTTAGACTGGAAAATATAGCACCTTTATTTGATCAAGAGTATGCCTATGATTTATATTTAGGTCCAGTTATACTCTCAGTGTAGTATATATATATAGATATATACACACACACACATATGTAGTGCTTATATAAGTGCATACATAATGTATATAGTCAGTTCCACTGTAGTGTAATAAGGTCAGAGGGAGAAAGAATCTTCTTTTATGACTGAGTGTTGAAATAACATGTTCAAAATTCTCTGCTGTCTGGAAAGGATAATAATAACAAATATACAAAACATGTTGTTTTTTTTTCTTTTACTTTCTGTATGTTATGTAGAGTAAGAATCTTACTCTACAGTTTTCAGGATTTTATCTGGTAGGGATTATCAGCATTGATTTGATGAGTCAAATGGGCATACAAATGAACAGAAGAATGAAAATACAAATTCTGAATACACTGAACAGAAACTCAGGAGTAGTGTGTGTGTAATATTTCTGATTAATTGTAAGTTTGCGTTTGACGTACTGTCCTGATAATAGGATTGTGATAGAAGTCTTTCTTGTGCAGATTTACATTTCAGATTGATATGGATTTAATTAGAAAATATCTACATCACATGAAAAATGAAGTAAAATAGTCTTTGGAAGAGTCTATATGTATAAAACATCTTTGTATTTTTACAGTTTGTTATTTGAAATTCAGTTTCTAGATTTTTTTATTTTCCTCTGGATGGAAAAGTCATCAAAACTGGTTACATGTTAAGCCACTAGGGTTTTGCTTTTATAAATTGAACTCACATACCATTTAAATGGGAATTAATATCTTCAGGACTAGGTTTTCCTAATAGTTTACTCTGCTCAAGCATATTAGCTTTGTTTATCTGGAGACATGAAAAATAGTATATATATTATCTACAGGGAAGGGCTTCCCAATACAACATGTTCCACAGTGCTGGCTGTTGAATATTTGATGTATCAATGCATATTTATATCTGGAGTTTGGGAAGTGCTTGTAAAGTCAGGCAGATTTAGTGTCTAAAATAGTTTATAGCCTCAGAGAAAAGTGTCAGTATAAAAATATTTTTTTCTTAGTTCTTTACACACAGTATCATTTTTTTCCCCTTGTGAAATCAAATTTGAGGTAAAATAAGAAAAAAATATCACAATATTTTTGAGCTTACAGCCATTCTATTTCAAATCTCCATGCTAATGGGGAACACAGGAACAGAGATGCAGAAGTTTTGGACTTGTGAAACATATTTTCCAATATTTTTCTACTACTCTGTAAATAAGTACAAGGTGTAACTGAGGATGTCACAATGAATGTTCACCACTGTATATCCTCCAGTGACAACTTTTACTTTAAAAATGATCGGAGTCATATGCATTTTAACTCTGTTACAACTTGTTAAACTTTGTGGTGGTGCTTCATTTTGCCGAGTGGGCTGAAAGATGTGTTTTTACTTTGAAAATGTATACTGAAACATAGAATGATTTGGGACTCTCTCCTCCAGCGGTGGGAACTGAAAATGTAAAAAGTACCCAAGGTCAATAGGATAACAAAGCTAGCCTGAGCTGGTATGAATGTTTACTTGCCTTTACACTCCATCTTACTCTGAGTGCCAACCAAGGAACCGAAGTCATCCGACTATCAACCTGGCAGTCACAAGCACACTTCTGTGCAGCCCTGACAGAGAAAGCAAGCCCTTAGGCTTATCGAACTCTCTCAGTAGCTTGTTACAGTAACATCGAGATGCTTAAGGCAAGTCTGCTCCCTAAGCAAAGAAGGCCTGAGTAATTGTTGCCTAATTGGACAAAACTGATTGCATGTGAAGAAAGGACAGAAACTGGGATAGTAATAGGGTCCTACCTGCACTGGACTGAGACAGCACATCTTTAGCTGGTTTAAACCTCAGTTTCAATGCACTAAGTTATATGGGTCAGTTTAAATTCAGGATGCCCTGAAGACAATCACGACTCTTGATGGAAATTGTTGTGAATAATGGGGCTATTTGACTACAAGTAGAAAATATGTTGCCTGTTAAATCATTGTCATCCCAGGCAAGAATATTATTCTCCCAGCTTTTTCCTGTGACCTTCTCCCTTCCCCTGTATTCATTTGCTCAAGGGCTGTCTCCCTTTGCCACACTTAATAACTCCCCTGATGGCTGCAAGTTGCATTGCACAGGGTGGAAATAAATATTAAATCCAGAGGGGCAGTTTTTACATAATCTCCCCTATCCAAAAGACAAAGGGAGAAAGACGTGATGAGAAACAGCCAGCCTGTCCATAATATCTGTAGTCTGACATGGTTCCATTGTCATTTAGAAGTACTACTCTAAAAGCATTCTACCATATGCTCATTATCTGTGATTCTGAAGGGAAGATATGCCATTGTCTGAAAGTGCTTTCTATTTATTTCTCTGTTACTATGTACTTCACGTTTCAAGGTCAAAAAGGACCAAAATATAGAAATTCCTAGATTTCTGTTCGGGGACTCAGTAAGGACTGATAACTGAATGATATATTGATTATTCATGCATTGCATAACTGGCACAAATAGAAGCAGCAGGCTCTTCCAAGACTGTTAACCATGGTTTCTTGAAATTTTAGAAAGTACAATGAGTTAACTTCCCAGACCTCCTGCATCAAATAGTAGAGGTTGAATAACACATGTAAAACACTCTTCGATCTACTGATATCAACAAGTGTAATAACAGTGGTAGAATAAATACTATTCATTCAAAATTATTTAAAAATTATTCAGTAAATACTGTGGCAAACTTATTAGTGCAGTTTTATTAAAGGACTTAGACTAGTTAATATTCTTAATTATTATGTAGGAAACGTGTCTAAGAGGGAAATTTGCCTTTAACAAGGTCTGAAAAGCAAAATAAGGTTGCTTCCAAAATATTTAAGTTAATACCAGGGGAAGAAATGTTGCATTCTAATAAACCTAGTTTAGAACTCTAACTTTCATAAACCAAAGAAAATAATTGAAAAATGAGGCATGTCGTCATAGTATAATAGTTATAGTACAGTAACATATTCTTCTTTTGTGTCATTTCAACTTAAGCCTATGGTCTTTTAAAATGATATATTACCATTCCATTTTGAGTGCAGAATGAAAATATTTACAGTGTTCTTCCTGTGCATCACTTCCAGTGCTGAGGTTAGCTACAGAAGCTGTGGATTATTCATGTGAGATGATGTCAAGATCAGCTTTGTCTGTGTATAGAAGGGCCGATTCAAACATTGAGACCATTCATCACCAGGACAGCCAAGCTTATCAAACCTATTGCAACAGCACATTGAGAATCTGCTTTACTATAAAAACAACTGCATCTAATAAAAATATTAACACGAAATACTTCATCTGGCAACCACATAATTATAAATGATAGGATAAACTTCTCATTTCTAAAAGCACAGTATGTCACATTAATTTTTGAAAGGTGATTTTTCTTCACAGTTACATTGAATAGATGAACAAGGATATTTTGTTTTCTTATTTCCAAATTATGAAATAGGAGATATGGAAAGTCTCTGTGAATGAAGCACATAGTTTCAGACACACACTTATGTCTGTTTTCATGCTTTCATTCAAACATTTATTTTACAAACATCAGCATGGTTCCATACATCATAAAAACATCTACTACCAAGTGTTTCCACTTTCATATGTATTTGGGAGAAAGTTTATTTATTTATGTTAACAAGAGGAAAGACTTGAAAAATTGAAATACTGTCAACTATGTCCTCAAAGTTCTGTAACATATATATGCTTATTTTTGGGGCTAAAATCAACTTCTTAACACTATGACTATTATTATTATTATAATACTTCCTGATCAAGAGCCAGCAGTGGAAATTAACTGTCTGTCCCCAAAGAATTTACAGAATATAGGACAAGAGTTAACACTGAACATTTTCTTTATCCAATATGTGACTACTAGGCCACAGTATAGGCCTTTCATTATTTATACCTCTCTTTCAACAAGAAACTGCCTCCTATCAGTGGCACAAGTTTCACTTGGGTACAGCCATCTAAAAGTTAGATGGTCAGCATAATCACTAATCTAGAGTAGTTCTCCTGTCAATGGGACAGGATCACACTTCTGAAGGATGGTTCCTCCCAACCCTAGGTGGTGAAAATGAGCAATATACTGGATGTGCCCTTTCCAGCTGACCAGAATCTTTCTCCTGATATTTCCAAAATCTCACTTTGTGACAGGTTGACTACAATGGAATCTGTATGAAAGACTCATAGAAAGATATACAGAACTAAGTCTTAGAAGAGTAAAAATAGACTAAATACCATCAATGTCCAGCTCTGAAACTTTTATAGAAACAATCCGATTGTCTTTGTGTTTCTTTCTCAGAGTGCCGCATTTTTTCTACTGCCAAATCTTTCAATTATGTCTAATACCCTGTAATAAAAAAATTAAAGATGCTTTTTAGAAGGCAATAACAAAAGAGGTAAATTGGTCTGTAACATGAGTTTGTATTCTCTTAGGTTTCGTTTGTTGGGTTTTTTTAGTCCTACAAAAATAAGAATATTCTAATACTTAAGTAAGCAACTACATTTACAAAGGAATTGCACAACGAAATACATAAGGACATCCTATTTTGAGAAGAATAGCACAGCACTGATATTTTCCTCATTAGAATTTCAGTTATGGTGATTTAGAAGTGGACATCTACAAATAATTAGCAGGGGTCTGATTAAAAGTGTTGGGATGACTAAGTGCCCTGTGGGGTTCGTCCTAAATGGGTAGTTCTCAGTTTGTGAAGTTTACTACAATAAGCAAGGATATTTTCCTCTTGGAACTAAGTCTTGATGCAAACATTTTTTTAGTCAGGTTCACTCCAACATTACCTTCAAGTCAGAAATTACACATAAACCTAGACATGAGCTATGATACTTGAACCTACACTGACCATGTGCATCAGTTAAAAAAAGTTTATGATATCTGTAAGAGTATCATATATTATAAAATTAATGGTTTCCTTGTTTCAAACAAACAAAAAAAAGCCCAAAACAACACAAACCAAACAAACAAAAACCTGCCTTAGCTGACACATTTTCCTTGGTATCTTTGCTATCTATTAATTATTAAGCATTATCTTGTGAAATTCAAATTGAGTGCAAACATCTTGCAAGTGCAGAGTCCTCCACATGTGTTACTTTTGTTAACATGTTTATGGTTTCAAAGGCCCTTTTTTCTTTTTCTTCTCTTCACAGGAAATGATCTCTTTCTAGTTGCAGTGCATGAACTGGGCCACGCTCTGGGCTTGGAGCACTCTAATGATCCCACTGCAATCATGGCTCCATTTTACCAGTATATGGAAACTGACAACTTCAAACTACCTAATGATGATTTACAGGGCATCCAGAAGATATATGGTATGTCATGCTTTAAGTAGACAAGTGTTTCGCTTTAGAATACCTTGAGGTCCTCCTGTCCAAATCACCTCTCTGAAAGAGTTTCTAAGTGTGGACTCCACCAGTTTTTATGCCTGAGTCTTTTACTTTGTTTCTGTTCACTGCTCAGAACTTGCATTCAGCTTTGGAACACTAAGCAGTTCCCTGGTGGTACAAAATCTGAGGTCCCAGAGAAACCTTTTCTTGTGAAAATTATAGTAAATTGATCTCAAAGTCATGTTATCACAAGCACAAGATTTTGAGCTATCTAGGAGATAAAAAGCCCTACTTCTTTAAAATATATTTGTTTAGGGTTTTTTATGGCCTGATATAAAAAACACATGATGCCAATAAATTCTACATTTAATTAGTTTGATTTGACAAGTCAAGGTAATTGAACATTGGAAAAAAATACAAAACAATAACATAATTCTGATTATGGGTTGAATGTAACACTAACTCCCATATTACTCCTTAAATTTCCAAAGATATAGCATTGGGTTTGGTCTTAAAGACTTTGATTATGTTGGTAGATGTTAGATAGTCTGTTGTTTGGTTGTTGCTTTTTGGTTTTGTTTTGTTTTGTTTTTTTTCCTTTAAAAATATATTTTAGTTTTCTCTTCTCTGTGGTATTTCTGTGTTAATGCTCTGTATCCAGTACATATAATTTGAAATTGCCTTGGTTAATATTCCTCAAATCTGTATTGGATTCAGTTTTGTACCCCCAATTTATTCTTCTTAAAGGTTTGTCATGTTTATGTTGAATATTGTCAGGGCCTTTCCTTGTCTCTCTTTACTACTAGAAAGGGCAACTATGATGATTGACTGATCAAGTTTTGTTTGTTTGGGTTTTTTCCTGTATGATTAGCTGGAAGGAAGGCAGTTTCTCATGACATCATAAGTTGGTAGTCTAGACTTAAGGGCTAGACAAGAATACTTTGCTGAAAACTAACTGCTAAGCTCTAACATCTGTGGGCTATACATTAGGAGAAATGTGTTACCCCTGGGAAGTAATAGCTGACATCACCACCAAATGTCATAAAAAACTTTGGTTTGTGGTTAAAAACTTTCTTACACGAGCTACTGCAAAACTGATTCCTTTGCTCCCTTTAAAAATCAAGCGGTGATCTGGAATCATATGCCTCAATAAAAATGTCACACCTATTAAAATAATTACTTTGGTCTGCAGTATTCCTTAAAACACAGTTATTAACTGTAAATTATAAATGTCACAAGTCTTAAAATTGTGAATTAAATAAATGCCTTATTAAGTTGTGTGACAACCATTTGGTAAGTTTAAGATTTCCTTACACAATCCATCGTGTTCTTTTAAAAGATACGAGTTTTTTGTAAAATTCTCAGAAATTCAAATGCCATTTATGCAATTTTAAACTTGTCTTACTATTCAAAAGTATTTCTCAAGCTGGTCATGTAAATTGGTTTTATTTTTTAAAAGTTGAAAGGTATTCTGTATTTAAATTATTTGGAGAGAGACTAGAATGGTCAAAATTAAAGTGTTCATCTTGTTTCAAGAAATCTTTTTGATTCAACTGAAACTTTTTGTTTTTTTATACAATGAAACCCTATTAAATATTACTAATATGTGTAGAAAGGAAAAGAAGTTTTCAGTATACGCATTGCAAATCATTCAGTATGCCATTAGGGTTATGATCAGCATCTATCAATGATGGCCTTTTGACTTGCAGGTAGAGAAATTATGAGTGGGATTCGTATTTATTATGAAGTTATTCCACCTGTCATCAAACTCTATGTCATGACAGACAATATATTTGGAAGAAGAAAAATGTTTTAGGACTGATATACAGGACTTTAGTTTTTCACATCTATTGACTGATGATGATCTTATTAGGAACAGGAGTTTTTGTTTTCATTTATTTGTACAAGTCACAATGATTCTGTTATACCAGTTCTTACTCGGTAAATAATATGTTTCAAACTATTTCTCATCTAAAATGATGGTGGCCTAAGCATCCTTTCAGGTTTTATTGAAATGCTGTTCCAATAAGGAAGATTCTGGATAGTGAAAAATAATTATTTGCCTTTGTTTTGTTAATCATCCTTTACAACCAGTGCTTGGCTTAGCAGTAAAACAGGCTCCCCAGGGAAGTGGTCACAGCACCAAGAAGCTTGTCTGAGTTCAGGAAGCATTTAGACAATACTCTCAGGCACATGGTGTGATTCTTGGAGTGTCCTGTGCAGAGCCAGGTGTTGGACTCCATGAGTCTGATGGGTCCCTTCCAAGTCAGGGTATTCTGTGATTCTATGATTAAATAATAACGTAAAGGTAGATTAGATCACTTCTTCATTCCCTTTTTACTGTAGGGTTTTCACTGCTTACAACTGTTATTTTTTGTGCATTTTTCCTGTGAGTGGGCATATATATTACATCCTGCTGCTGTATTTTTGAAGGTCCACCTGACAGGATTCCCCCACCAACAAGACCTCTGCCAACCGTGCCCCCACATCGTTCAGTCCCTCCAGCAGACCCACGAAAGAATGACAGGCAACCTAAACCTCCACGGCCACCCACTGGTGACAAACCTTCCTATCCCGGAGCCAAGCCTAACATCTGTGATGGGAACTTCAACACTCTGGCTATTCTTCGCCGGGAAATGTTTGTTTTCAAGGTAGGAGTCTGTGAATTTTTCAATGTTAGATCAAATGTCTAGATTTCTTTTTTTTTTTTTTACTCTTTTTTTTTTTTTTTTAATGCAAACTCTCATTCATCACAACTCTACTTTCCCAGTCTGTTCACAGTTAGAAAGTTCAAGAAAGAAATTAAAAAATAAATATGCACATACCTTAAACATCAGAGGACTGCCTTAATGTTTCATTTCAGGAAAAGACCCATGTCAGCAGAAACTGTAATGCCTTAAAATGTAAGGGTAAATAAATGCTCCATGTTATGGAGGGATAAAAAGTATAAATCAACTAATGAGTAACAGGGATGATTTTTTTGGGAATACAGCCACCTCCTGACATGCAGTAGATACTGTGTCTTCAACGCTTGTTGTTTTGCTTGTTTGTTGTTTGTTTTTTTTGGTTTTGTTTGTTTTTCCCATGAACTGTAATTTTAACTTTACAATTAGATCTGTCCTTTACAAATGAAGTTTGTCATTGTGTTATGGTTGCATTGAAACTTCAACATCTTAGTAAATGTCTTTGCCACGAAATTCTTATTGCAAATATGTCATTGTTTATTTCTATTCATCTTCTTCCTCTGAGTTGAAAATGTGGTATATACAACAAATTGAAATAAACCAACTGGGCTGAAAGGCAATCTTTTAATAGAAGCACTTTGCTAAGACTCATGGACATCAAAGCTATCTTTGGAGGATAATCGTGGTTTTTAGAAGGCATCGGATGATGAAGAATAGTACAGAATCATTATTACTCAGTCTCTTAAACCCGTTTGCTGACAGGTAGTGTTGTCCAAATATTCAGAAAGAAGCAACAAAAAAATCTGGGGTTTTTTAACTAATAGTGTGTCAAATTTGCCTAAGTGATAGAAGGTGTGGGATCTTTATTTTTGTAAATATATGATGGGATTCTTTTTAACTTGAATGTTATATTTAGAGAAGAAGGGCCTTTCATATGAATAGATAACATTTTTCTCTTCAGCAATAGTGCAAAGGAAGGGCAATGTATTTGTCCCAAAACATGAAGCTCCCAGCTCAATGGTTTTTGTTGTCCTTCCTGATCAGACCTATTTCTCCCTTATGTGTTTTCTTTTTATATAACCTATACCACTAGATAAATCTTAGCAATACTACCCAGGCTTTCACTTTCTTTAGCATACCTATAAAAAAAATATGTACAAATAGTTTTACATGTATTCATTCAAGATTATTGATCTACCTTCACAACCCAGTGGGCAGGAAATATTTTTCTCATAAACTGCTAAGAATTTTGCCAGCCTGGGGCTGGCAGTCCATTCCATATCATCAAACACTGGGAAGTCCTGAACTATCAGTCTTTTTATGACTAAAACGCAAAGGTTGAGGATGAACCTAATGTTCTAACTTGACATTAAACAGGATATTAAAATACCTACTTCAATCTCACGTCATCCAGCTCAAGAGCAATAGAACATATCCTCATTTAGTTTAGACATAAATCAATAAATTGTGAAATGCTATTCCACTGATACAAAATTTCCTGTCTAGCCAAGTCTATGTTCCTGGATAAATAGATATACCACCATTACTAATCACTCTTACCTATTCTGATTGAAAATACAAATTAAATCAAGTTTTCTCCAAAAATATTTGCTGCTTACTGCCTTAACACCAAATATTTACTATATATTTTGTATGCTGACCAGTGTGCAGACTGTGTTTATGTTCCAAAATTTATATTCCACTCATGATCCATACTGTAACAAGGAAACATGGTAAAAATTTCTCAGAGAAAAATGGGCAATAGCAAAATATTTACGGATTATATATATAAAGTCGGGCTCTCCCAAATGAAATTGCTGCAATCATAAGAGCAATGTGTTGGAAAAGAAAGTAAGAAGTCACCTTTGCCCAGGTTAATTTCTTTATGGTTCCACAGTTCCCCTTTTCTCCTTAGGATACCTGGGAATATGGCAAAGCACAACTTGGGTTAGCGTGCTAAGCTATGGAGTTTACCGAAGCATACAAATCTTTACCTACTAGGTGTCTTCAAATTCTAAAGTTATTGAACACTAACTTTCTTGTCTGTACATTAATTTGCTAATTAAGATATGTGTCTGCTAAAGGATTTTCATTACATTTTGAGAGTTTTGGGCGGAGGACAGTGTGACGCATAGGGAGGAGTGCGTAAGGAGCAGAAAAAGGGAGGGATTAGGAAAGTCAGGAGTTGTTGGTAATTTTCAGCTTACCTTGCAGAAGCCCCAGGGTGCTGGTTGTAAAGAAAAGTTCAGCATGTCAGACTGTATCAGAAACAGGGCAGGAATTAATTCTCAGGAGGTATAACCAGGAACAGGGACTGAATACTAGGAAAGCATCCAGCAATGGACAAAACAAAACTGGAGGTTCTGTGGTCTGTCACAACAACAAAAAACCAACAACAACCAAAAAAAATCCCCACCACCAAACAAACCCAAACCCCTTTGCTCTTACCCCGTCCCGTAACACTAGTGTAAGGACAGACTAAGAAGGCACAAGTGATGGGCTGAGAGCCAGCTACTGAAAGGTGGAAAAGAGGGGATTGATGACAGTACTGTACCAGGTGGAAACAATTAAAGAAGAATTATTACCTTCATTGGAAGAATTATGGTTGGATAGTTCCCAGATGAGTTAAATGAATAACGTTGGAGGCTAATCAAATGAAATCCTTTCCTTTTCTTTGTCTTCATCCAGAGGTCTGTAATAATTGTGTAGCAGCTGATTTTACTGCCTTCTGAATGGCATGTATGCCATGTACCAATTTCAAATTGAAAATAGCCACTTTTTTATCTCATGGTAAAGTCTCAAGCTAGAAAGCTCCATTTGTTTAAATAGTCCTTGAAATTGCTTGGCAACTTAGCCACAGAGTAAAAGAACATGAGCCCTTTTGAATAAGTAAATTCTAATCTAAGCATAAAACTGAAGCATGATATCTAACAGTTTGAGCGACAAGGTGGATTTTCATAGTAGATGACAATTTCAAGAAGACTGTTTTGGCAGTGGAGATATTAGTTATACTTAAGAGTATCAGAATAGTAGAAACAATTTCAGTGTTCAGTCAAATTGATGAACTTTGACTAACTGGCATTCTCAAATGGATATATCCAGAGTAAAACTGAATAACAGTAAACTTAAAGAGAATATGGAATTTACACTTAGCCATCCCTTTTTATTGTTTTGTGATCACTTTGACAAAATAACTATCGTAACAACACTTGATAAAAATTGTAGGGTTGTAGAAGTAAAGAAAGAGGAACTATCCTTGATCTAACATAAACATTAAACATAAAAGCAAAGAAATCAACTTACTAAGGATTTCCCAAAGATCACCAAATAAAACCATAATTTTGCAGATCAACTGTTTTGATAGAAATTACTGAATTTTAAGGAAAAGAAAATTATTTTACATCAAATATACACACATTACTGATGTAAATAGATTGTCCCAAAAGGACTTCCTCCAGAATTCCTTAAATTATATTCCTTTACAATTTCCTTGCTAGCTGCAAGGAGGTATGTATGCTATACAACAAAAATATTAAGTTAAAATCAATGCACCGTAACTATTGGCTTGAGTTGTCATCAACTGATAAATACTGCTATTACTTAATGCATGCTTGAATTGGTATAAGGAACCATCAGGACAGAAAAATTTCTATGCCAAAATTCATAAGTGCCAAGTTTTTATCTTTGGATAGCTTCTTAGCTTCTGTATTTATACTGAATGCAATTAGTACTTAACTGTCACACTCATTTCCAATCTTTTCTCCAGCTATTTTCTCCTTCTGTTTAGTTAGAACTCTCCTGGGACACAGAAAATGGAGAATAAAAAAAAAATAAAAAAATAGAAGACCTTCCTTTTCTGGAAAAGTTATGTGGGGTGGCATGACACCGTCTGCATTTAATGGAAAAACCTCTCTGCCATTGTGTATAGTAGTATGTGGTGTCCAACAGTACTGTCTTCCAAAAGTCTCATGAGAGTACCTCCAGGGCTAGTGCATCATGAAAAGGAACATTGTCTAAGGTCACCAGAGAAGATCCATTAGTGAAGAAGTTTGCAGAATATATTTCCATTTTCTTCTTGTGTCTTGTGCAATTCACACTGTGTTCCTCGGCAAGAAAATTATCTATAGCTCTGCTTCAACAAATGGTGTGACTGCTGTAAATATCCTTTTCCTTTATGTTCTTTTCAGTATCACAGATTCTAAAACTCTTTCGTTTTCTTGAACAAGTTACATCTAGAAAAATAAGCATTAAATGTGTGACATTTGTCCTGCAAAATCAGCAAGTTAGAGGGACAAGTCACTGTTCTTTGTTTATATGACAAAGTATCACAAAAGAATATCTAATGGAGGTTGCACTGATCCTTCTTTGTTTAATGCTAAAACCTTAGGAAACAAATTAATGGATCCTATGCAGTCTCTAATGGGTTTAGTATGCATGTTGTAAAAGTTAACTCACTCCTTGAAAAACAGTATTTTTAACCACTGTTGTGTACTGGGTTGTTTGAGGAAATGTAATTTAAGTATTAGAGAAAGAAGTTTGTCCGTCACACAGATAACATTTACAGCTCAGAGAAATGGCTTCTGAACTTTACAGATGGGAGAATATGGAATCAATTTTAGGAAGGTTCTAATGGGCTGTGTCTCACTATTTTATAGTAATTTCTCCACAACTTGAGGAAATTCGTTTTCTGACTTCATCTGCTAAGAACCATTGTAAAAACATTTATAACATGCCAAACAAGCCAAGCCAATTAGACTGTAATTACCCCTTGGCATTAGCTTAGACTGCAGTTGTTTTAATACACAACTGTATAGATTCCATTTAATATCCCTTTCAGAATTGTGTATTTATATATAGTATGCTGTTAAAAACAAAAGGAAAAAAACCCACCTTGATATGTGATAAACACTTGGAATTTTTCAAGTATTTTAGCATTGTCTGTTTAATCATAACTGGTAGGTCTAATTAAAAATCTGTGAGACAGAGGGAAAATACTACTAATAAAAAGCAGAGACAAAGAAACAGCTATAGTATGACACTTGACTTCACTGTATTTGAAAACTGACTTTTTTTCAAAACTCTCCTGGTCTGTTTGTGTAGCTGGTTTTTGTCACATGATACTGTAGGGGTCTGAGCTCTCAACTGCGACCTGAGAAAGTTCAGCAGAGGATCCTGAGGAAGCAGACATTTTGTGATGTGAGAGGGAAAACCACTTTACATCTCAACCATAAGACTGTGAATAATAGTTCAGGAGTAGCTAAGTCTGCAGAGAACAGACTTCTTTCACCCTTCTTTTTATATCATGTTAGGAAGAACAATTTGGTGGAATTTGCCAATTTTGAACTACCAGACAGGAGAGCTGCTCCTCCCTGAATGAATTCAGGTACTTAAGGTTATATGTTGAAAAGCAAGGAAAAAGCCAGCACATACTCAGAAGGACTTCAGTGTATCACAGTAGAACAAGCTCACTGGAAATGTACAGCACGGATGTTCCATGACACAAAAACAAATTGTAGGATGCTATGAAGGGTAAAGCAGGAACATACTGGGATAGTAAAATGTAATATCTTGTCTGTTTTTGATAACTGAATACTTTCACTGACAGATGTAAAAATATTCTCCACATGTTACCCAAGCCTTTCAGTGTGCTTCTAAGCTAGGAAAGGTTTTTATCTAACACATTTCACAGGTTTAAAATGAGAAGCACAGTCTGTTCCTTACTGTATGGAAAGTAGGTAGTATATTCCATCCAGCTGTAGAGAAATCTAGGCAAGAATATAATCACTTGGGTAATAATTGTACCAGAATAGTTCCATTTAAAATCCTTTTAGCTCCTCACTTTTTAAAACATTGTCTTGGATTTTATTACAGTTTGAAAGACGGCAGCCCAGTCATAGCTATTCTTACTATCTAGCACCTACTAACCTACAGGGATGCCTGTATATATATATATAAATTTCATGTATAGAAAGTTCTAAAAAAATCATAACTGTATTTTTAGGTCTTTTTTTTTTACAAAGTTATCAATGTAATTGAGATACATCTTATTAAAACTTATAGGCAACTTGAACCAATTGTTCATCTGTGCTATCTGGCTAATAAAATTCCTATTATTCATGTAGTAACCCATTAAAAGTATAACCGTAGCAGGATGGTTAACTCAGTACCTTCAATTGGTCTTTAGATTTGTGAGAAGAGAGAGTATTATTTTTTTCCAAAAAACTGTGTTTTCATTGGCAAACAATGCGGTGTAAAAGGGTTTAATCAGTCATAAAGCAGATGGTACTGAGCTCCTCTCATGTCCATCATATGTGCTTTGCTTTTAATTAGATACAACCTATCCTCTGAGGGCAAACAGTTGCACAATATATGTGTTCAGATTTTTCTGAAGGGTAGCTAGACCATAGGCTCTAGTGTCTTTGACTGTGGACCCCAGGAGTGCACCACACAAGCGTTTCATCTAATGGTGGGTGTTACCATCATGTTAATATGTAATTGTTCACCCCACGTTGACCCAAATAAACCCTCATGTGCAGAATAGATTATTATTTCTCCTCATACCACTTTTTGCATGATGCAATGGTACCTGTTGCTTGACTGTCTTCATACTGTGAATTTGGATGATATGCATTGCAGTGAAGTCCAGGAAGGAGAGCTAGATTTGACAGCTATGCTGAGACATTGTCTTGAGCTTACAGACTAATATTCTTCTGAATTGATTCTCCCTGAGAGAAAAACAAAACAGAATTATTAATTTCAATTTAAACATAAGAAAAAAAATTTTCATTGTAAACACAGATTAAACAGGGAAACAGATTATTCAGAGAGGTTGTGGAGTCTTCATCTTTGAAGGTGCTCAAAAGCTCACTGGACATAGATCTGATCAGCTGGCTGTAGATTGTTCTGCTTTTAGAGAAGGAGTGGGCTGGATCTCCACAGGTAACTTTAGACCTCAACCCTTCTATGATTTTGTTTAGCAACTGAAATATGAGCACTAAAAAGTCACAGCTTCCCAAAATGTTTCTCTTACCTATTTTCCCCACTTAACTCCAAAGGAGGTTTCATGTATTTCTTCATACCTCCCCAGAACCTCCAGAAATCCCTTCCAACCTCAACCATTCTGTGATTCTGTGAATCTGCTAAAATTTGGCTGTCTTCCCCAGTCGTTTCCTGGTAGTATTTGCTCCATCATCTCTTTTGGAATACAGCTGTCAGAGGCATTACCTAGTGAGATTTGGTCAGGAGACTGTTTTGTGACTTCTACATTCAGCTCTGAAAAAGACCAGGCACTGGAGATTGGGGGGTGTGGCAGCTGCTCACAAAGCACTAACAAAAGGAGTGCGGGGGGAGGGAATATTCACCCCTTCCACCTGTGTGAGACAGATCCTCTGCTGTCTCCTTCCCCTGGCTCAGCTTTGAGAGGAAATCACCCTCCTTCCTAGGGTCAGGCTCTGGGCTAAAATATTCTATTCAAAGACTGATTTGGTCCTGTCTCTATGAGACTCTCACCACGTCATGATGAGCCATTAATACCCTCAAGGTGCACTCCCTAACCCGGAGAGTACTCACAGATAAAAAGGAGTACTTAGACGCGTCAAAGGACTTCACAGGGAGTTGAACAGTCTGAGTTTAACAGGAACACCGGAGTGAATTGTGTGAATTAATATGCAAATGTAATGGTAGGCTTTGGGACAATATTTTAAAGATTTTGGCAATTATTTCTGATTTAGTTTTAATCTAATAAATACTGAAAAAAATATGATACTAAATATTTGTAAATCATATATCACAATTCCTAGAATTAGTCATTCGTTAGATGCATTTTAAAAACTAGAATGGAATTGGAGGAATCTGAAGCTCTGTTTCTCAATGCAAAAGGATTGAGTGGGTCCCATTTTTGTGTGTTCCCAGGAAAGTACTTGTAACAATATTGGAAAAAAAAAGTAGAATTTTTACTTTTTCTGGCTCCCAAATATAATCCACAGGATCTCTCAACAAGTGATAGCATGCTTATATGGTGTGATGTATCCATTTAGAATTGTTCTTTTTCTTAGTTGTTGAATATAACTGTTCATTTTTTTCCTCTCCATATATTAAGAGCTTGTTCTGAAATCTACATGACTGTTAACTTCATCGTGATTTTGACCAGAACAGGTTTTGCATACTATCAAATATAAAGAGCAGAGAACAATTAGAGTTCTGCATAGGACTAGTAAATAAGTGAGAGACATTAAAAATACAGATGAAAAAATGCACATGAAAAGACTCTAATCTGGTAAATTTATTTCTTATTAATAATTCAACAATAGATAGAGAATTTCAGTGGGGAAAATATATACCCTCAATCGTTTGAGTAAGGACTAATGATATAAATTACAGTGGATCCTGATATTTTTTCTCTTACAGTTACACTGTTTGTTTGTTACAGTCAGAGAATGTGACCCTGTTATTTTCCACTTGTTATTTTAATACAGCAAAAGTGAATAACAAAAAGCTTTAACTGAATTCTAGGGTACAAAAAGTATTTGATTTTGTAGCACTTGCCTGTTTGCAGAGTCTTAGTGTTTGAGCGAACTGATTAAAAATATTTCATTGGCAAGAGAATAGAAAAAAGCATTATTGACAAAAAAAAAGAATTGAAAAAATCTCACAGCAAGGAATAATCTAAAATTACATGGAGTCATATCTTCAATTTTGTACCACTAGCGAGTTTTATCTTGTAATATTAATAATACATTTTAATTGGGGCTACATCCGAATGGAACCAAAGGGAGTAATTGCAAAAGCACTTCAAGCACAAGCTTAATTAAAATTTCTTGTTGTATAAAATTGTGTGTTTTCAACTAATTTAAGTAAACATTTTTGAAAACAATTGAAATTACTTGTAAGCTTTTTAAAAATAGTGCTATTATTTGCTTTTATTTACATAATCTTGATTTACAGCCAAACATTTGTAATCTGTCAGTATTTGTATATTTTTAATTTCTTTGGTCCTTTTTTATTTTTTTTCCCCACATTCAAAGATTTGAGGGTCCACAGTGCAAAAGTTTATAGTTTAAATGAAAATAAACGGATCTCATTTGTTCCTCTGAATTAGCTGTTTTCTATGCAAAACCCTACACTGCTAAACAGTCAGATCTTAAATAATGTAAAACAGCATGTACACATTTTTCCAACAGCTTAGTGAAACACTATTCACACTATTGAGAATATATTGAAAACTGTAGCAGATATTTACTTAAACATTGTATTTTCTTCTTTTTTATAGGCTATAGCTTTTTTAAGTGTTGCTTTCCTTGACTACTGAATGAAAACTTGGCCCAATTGAAAGTAATGGGAAAAAACACTGACTGTAAGAGACTGAAAATTTCACTTGGTATTAAGTACTTTTGACATGGCAGGGAGACTGTCTATTTTGAGTAATATATATGAGGTAAAATCAACAAATTAAAAACAGATTAGCTTGTAATACCAAATATATGAAATAAAAAACTGTTTTTCTGTACAAAATCAAATTTTATTATACTGCAATTTAAGTCAATAAATCAAAATGACACAGGAACCATTTTAATTAATGATTTGACATATCTGTCTGGTGAAAATATTTTTACCAAGGAGAATAGACTGTATTAGGTCAAAGGTTATACTTGATAATTACAGAGTTCAATCCTTTCCCACTCTTCCTAATAGTTCACCAGTGTTTCTCAATCTTATGATGATGGAGACTTTGATCATGTTTTGGGGTGATTTCTATCCAGCCCTGTATAACACCTACAGTAATTTTCTTCTTTAAATTGTACATTCTCAACTTATCTGTAATCAAATGTAGTTTACAGTATTACATATTCACTGTTAGAAATTCCTTTACTTTCTTCATGTTCTAGTCTCTGTCTCTGAGTGACAGAGGCACTGAGCAAAGGCAGTTGTATATCTAATATTTTCATATTTTCACAGTTGTGACAGGTCCAAAATTCCCCAGCAACAACATCTGGTCTACTGACACCTAATGGGACACACCTTTCTCAAAGGAGAAAAAGGATTTTATCACAGAAACTGCCAGGGCTCACTGACAGGACTTTAAACTAGATTGTAGAGCAGAAAGGGACAAAAGCAGGCTTACTAGTGATAAACAATTGGATAACATGCCAAAATTTAAGGAACTGGGTGCTAGTGAGATCCCTTAATCTACTCCACAAACCACACTTCAAATGTTTCTGTACCTATCCGGGTTTGGATATATGTGTAGAGCCTCGTTGGAGTGTTGGGTGGTGGGATGGTCGCAGGGGTATGATATTAGTCTCCTAGGTTAGACTTTCCAGTCCATGTACCTAGGAGAGGAGGGGGTGCTCTCCCCTGGTTCCCCCCCCGGCAGCGTGGTGCCTGAGCCCTGGGCAAAGGACAACAGCTTGGAGAGGGTGCGAGCAGAGAGAGAGAGTATATTCAGGAAGCAGGGACTTTTTATAGTCCCTTGGAGGGCGTTCAGATTCTCCAATGGGGGAAAAGGTATTGTGTGGCTTTGGGCCAACAGAGATGAGGGGATTAACATATAGGCGGGGAAAGNGGCAAAAGTGAAACCTGATGGGATGAGTCCTGTGACTGGAGCACCCTGTTGGATGGTTACAGGCTCTGCAGGAGGGATAGGAAGACCAGAAGAGGTGGGAGGGTGGCATTGTATATAATGGAGGGAATAGAATGTATGGAGCTTATTGGCACAGTAGCGACGGGTGTTGGCCGAGTGGTGTAAGTTGCCGCCTGTGGAGCCGGCTCCTCCTCTGAGGACGCCGGGTCGAATCCTGAGGAACTCTCTGTCACCGTCCAAGTGTGCTCAGCCGTGGCAAGATGGACCTCAGGAGGAAAGGGGGTGGGGCCAGTTCCACGCACACTGTGCCTCACCTAAAAAATCCATTGCGCAGGCTTATCCCAAAATCTTCGTTCGCGAAGTCCAGCCAACAACAACAACATTGGCACAGTTGAGATCCTCTGGGTTAGGAATAAGGGACAAACAGTATACTTCATGAAGAAACTATAACTTCATGAAGAAATAAATAGTTAACTTCTCTGTGAAGGCCTAATATTCATCATGTGGATGAAGGGTTTGTGCAGTACTTCATGGGCATGTGCTGTTACCTACACAGCATTAGGGGGAATGTGAGTGTTCCAGAGTTTCCTGCCTGCAAGCCTAGATTTGATTTCTTTATTGTGTCTCTTTCATATCTATCCGTTTGTTCCTCCATATTGGAGCATCACCATGTGGCAATGGGAACATTTTATGGACTGTCAGTCAGTTTAGTTACTTGGACAAAAAATCAGAATGAATTGAAATTCTCAATTCAGCTAGGAATACAGAAACCCACATTAATTGATATTGTCATTATTTATTCTGGGTTTTTTCTCTTTTTTTTTTTTTTTTTTGGTGGGTTTGTTTTGCTTTGTTTTGTTTTCAAATTGAATTACCAGTCAGTTAAGATAAAACATTGATTACCTGAGTTGTTACCATTTATACAGATAATCTGGAACACATCAGAAAATGTCATCTCACAACCAGCTGCACCATAGTTCAAGATCTGTAGTGATCATACTCGTATTCTGAATAGATACAGTGGACAAGTTCTTATGTGGAAGATTTTCCAGGAAGAGTCAAGTGCCTTTGATCTGGTAGTCATATAGTACATGGTAACCTTTCACATAAGGCCCAGATAAATCCATGGTGTGGTTAGGGTTCTTGATGTTTGCTGAATTTCATGTCTAATGTAAGATCTAGTGGCACACAGCCGCTCGTTGTAGCCAAAGACCACATAGCATGTTTTATATGTATTCTGGAGACAGGTTTACCTTGAACTGAAAGCATTTTAGAAGTACTTTCAGGTTTTGATTACTTCAGAGTGATTTTGAGAGGTTAATGTGTAGAAAGAAAAGAAATGGATAAATGCCATTGTACTTTCCACACAGGAAAAAGAGAGAGGACAGATTTGATGCGCATCAAAAATTTTAGAAAAGGTTCACATACAATTTCATAGTGAAGAAATTATAAAATATATATTTTAATAAGACTGAAAGGTTTAAAAGAAGTCTATGATGAAAGAATAATTTACTAATGAAAACAGAGCTGTAACAAAATGAGGATACAATATTTCAAAATTCAATCTTAACCAAATGTACATCAAAGTGTTCTTAAATTAATTACTTTGTAGAACACCAGATACTAATAGCCGTCTGAAGAGATGCTTATTTTAGCACTAATTTGCTCATATGCAATAATATAAATTTGTTAATTTGAAATGTAGAGAACATTTTTTTTTTTTTAAAACTGTTTTCATCTGCTCTGGAAATTGGAAAGGGCAACAGCAATAATATGCCCTTTGCAGGGCAGATGAAAGTAAGTTAGATAGTTGCTGCACTTATTTTCTGCACTCAACTGAGCAGAGACAGGAAAGGGCCAGGATTTAAATCAAGACATCCTCCGAAAAGGAACTATAGCCATGGTTGTGGACGCCTCTGCGAGTAGGATACATTTACTACTTTCACTTAAAGAGGTCATTTCTCAGCCAGTTCACTCTGGATTAGACCAAGCCTATCTCCTTAAAAAAAAAAAAAAAAAAAAAATACTGACCTTTGGCCATTTTTTGTAAGCCTAAAGTCTATTTTTAAGAGATGCTTTTCTTTATGTGTATGTCTTGTACATTCAGTATTCAAGGAATCACACAGAGTATTTGGATACAGTAATAGTCAACCAAGTAGATGTCCAAAATCATTTCTGCACAGCAAGTGACAAACCGCATGAGGTACTTAGCTGAATATCTTGTTATATTTTGTTTAGGAAGAGGTAATATAAACTTACAGCATGGTGCACTTTTTTCATATTTGCCTTGTAATGTTCTTATTTAGGAAAATTTCAACATACAGCACCCAAAATAAACTTCACAGGTGTATTCATGATGTGATTTGGTGGGCATGGTGGTATTCAGTCAAAAGTTGGACTTGAACATCTTAGAAGTCTTTTGCAACTTTTATGATTCTATGATTCTACAAATATGAATAACTTTATATTTATTCTATGTTGATGATTTTAGATTAAATAACACCACTTTGAAATAGCTGAACAATGAATGTTGTCCTTCAGATGAGTAAAATATAGCACAAAAGAGTGGTTTTCAGAATCTAGTTTAAAATGAATGTGTACTACTCAAAGTTTGTTGAAGAACTGCAGAATTCCTGTATAGCTTGTTGTCAGACATTCAGTACTTATGTACTGGAAAAAAAAAAAAAATCAGAAATATCTCAAATCTGCTACTGATCATGAAAGTCTTTTGAATATTAAAAAAACCCTCTGAGTACGGAGCCATGCTTTTGCCCTTTCTGAAATGTGTTACTGCAGAGGCAACAGCTTGGCTGATAAGCTCAGCTGTGCCCTGCAGAAGGCAAGCACAGGGCAGCCACAGCCTCTCTTCATGCAGCTCCCTTGCCCTGCAACTCTCTCTGCCAGCACTGGGACCCTGAACAAATGGCCCAAGCATGCATTAGAGAAAGTGTAAAAGAAGGAAGATTACAGGGAAAGGAAGAAATTAAAAGACAAAATAAAGAAGGAGAAACTGCATCTTTGTTATATCACTGTGCCGCAGTGGAGTTGGGAACACTCCACTAGAGCTGGTCGTACTTCTTTGAAATTACTACAAAAAGCTGGGAGGTGTTTCAGAGGGATTGCCAATGTTTTGGCAATTCAACCATGCTTAGGAATTTGATGTTGAATATAAAGGATGTATTTTTGCTCCAGCTTCAGTCATAGTTCCTCTTGCTACATCCTGTTGTCCTGGTGCTACATAAATCAGAGGTTAGATGAGCAAGACTGTACATTGCAATTTTGTTGTATATGCAGTCCATGAAGGGATCTGTACAGCAGTTTACAAATGAGGGAGGAAAATAAGAGGTGTCTCTTGTGAAGAGGGTCAGAATGCATTTGGAATGCCATACCCCTTTAAGTCCTTTGGGAAAATAAATGTGGGGGTTTTTTTCATATTATCCCTAATCTTTGAAGTCTAATTTCTGGATTACTTTGGCTTTTAAAAAAACAAAACAAAACAAACAACAAACAAAATAAAAACAAAACAAAAACCATAGCTATAGATTTCAGCATGAGCAACGAAAAACAATTTTGCACATATCTCAAATGAGCAAAAGTGACTATTCAGGCTAATAGTTAGGACTCAGAATATGATACCAAGATGGGTGATTTTAACATAAAGAGTATAATTTTTTGACCCTGAATAAATTAATTTACCATTAATACAGAACAGCAGATAAGAACAGATGCTAGGAAAAAAAAAATGCTACTCCTTAGCAAAAATTTCCTGCTTAAAATCCCTAGATAATTTTTCCACTTGAAAATATATTTACACCAGTGAACTTCAGCTTACCTGAAGTCAGATACTTTAAAGCAGGCTCAGTTTATCACTTCCCATAAACAACAATGGGTTAAATTTGCCACTTCTATGCTGAGTCACAGCAGTTAGTTCTTTTGTTCATGGTGTTAGTTGGTCATGAACATGTTGTTATGGAAAAGATTAAGTTGGTAATAAACTGATTTTAATTTGTCTGCAGGAGTGCCTCAGTTTTTTTAGGGTACCAACAATAAATAGTAATTAATAGTGTTAAAAAATTTCATCAAGATAGTAAATTCCTTACTTGGGAAAATAAGGGAGAAACAGAACAAGCATTTGGTGATGTTTTTGCATCTCTTTGCTTTGAATCCAGTAGGTTGGTCTCATTTCCAGTGAGGAGATTATTGGGAGGTTCAGGATCTCATCATAGGAGGTGCTGAGGTTTTCCTGTGCAGTGTTAAATGTTCTGACTTCTCACAGTGTCTCTCAGACCACATTTTTACCCTGTTAGAACCATGCTGATGTCACAAACACATTAGGAAAGATGAATTGTTTCTGTAAGTTCAAATAAGTCATCTTCAATGCATTGTACATCCACCTGTTAATGGGCGAATAACCTTTCTAACTTTAAAAGAGCTTTGTTTGTTCTTAATATGAATCAGTATAATAATAAGCTGAGCTAAAGTATTCCATGTGTGTATAGAATAGTCAATTCAGTTGTTTCCTAAAATGATCTAGATTGGTATAATCTATTTAATGTCTGGTTCTAGTATCAATAGAGCTAATTATTTTATGCTGTGGAATTAAGTATGAACTGAAATAGGGCCATTGCAAATTCTATATTGGAAAAAAATAGCAGAACAGAAAAGAAAAATCATTTCAGCAATTTTTGTCATAGCTGAATTGTGCTAATATTTTTTCCTACTCTTAAAACCCCTTGACTGTGTCTTCTTTATTCTGCTCCATTAAAATTATTTCACAGAAAGTTGCTCAAAATAATTTTTTCCCTGTCCTTTGACTTAAATGATATATATTTCAAAATTATAATGTTGAAAATGGATGTTACTAAATAACAGTGGAATTCCCCAGATGAGTAGGCACAAAACCTTTAAATCTGCATGCCACAGACCTAGTACTACCAACACTAAGATTCCCTGATGAATTCAGATGGACTGGTGAAGAGGATGCGGAAAAGTGCCTTTTGAGATTCAGTCAAGATTTAAAAAAGGATATTCCCAATTTATTTTGACTTAGATACAGAAACTTTCCCAAATTCAGGAAGTTTCTAATAGTCCCATAAAGGTGTGCAGCAGGGGAACTTTATTGCCTCCTCAATCACAGTCTTGAAACTTAGTCTCTGCAAGTTCTGTCCTTTGGTAACCTTCTCTGTACATAACTGGAACTCTTCTTTCTCAGGAAAAGAAGAATTTTAGGTTAATAAATACTTTGATATATTATTTACCACTGGCTTTTTTTGTTTGTTTGGTTGGGGTTTTTTGTTTGTTTGTTTGTTTTTTACAGTGCTCAGATGAGAAAAAAATTAGAAGGATACTCCTTTGTCAGAATGTCTGCTGTTGCTGTTGTTTTGCCTGGCTGCTGGATATGTTTAAAGTTAAATTGACAAAGGCTTGCTTTTGCACAGGACAGAAGTATGCTTATGGGAGAAGACGAGACCCAATGTGATACACTGATGTATGTTGTCAGTAATATTAATCTACATTATTAATTGCAATTCAGTATTTGATTTAACATTTATTTAGGGCAGAAGTATGTTTATTTGCCTTTTTTTCCNNAAATTCACTGAGAGATTTTTGCTGTAATACACAAGGGTATTTCAAAAACTGCTGGGAGTTCACATACGTTTTTATAATCATAGTCAAATATTACAATTTACAGTTCCAACTTGTCCTTGTTTTGCACCTGTCTCACTGTCTCGCTTAAGTCTTCTTGTGCCTTCATCTCCAAGGAGTTACAAAAGGTACCACTTCAAAGGTTTCTGATTTTTTTTTCTTCTTTCTAGCTCTTTTGTAGATTTTTTAGAATGTCTTTGTCATTAGGCAATCTTTCTGTTTTTAATGGATATAATTTGAAACTGAGTCAGTGTGTCACATGTCATTACAGAATTGTAGGTAGAGTTCATTAGGTATAAAATAAAGGTCAGAGTTCTAGACATTTTGTATTAAATTAATGTTTTAATGTTGGCACGGGTTGTTGGTCCAAAGACACAGGAGAAAATGAGGTACTCTGACAAGAAAGCTCCATTAATTTTGCACTAAAAACTCCTCTGGTGTGTGTATTATGGTTGAACCAAAACACCTGGAGATTGTTTTTAATTCTTGTACACATCAGCTGTGTCCCTTAAGGAACCCAAAACATGTTCCTTAAGATGAAAATAAATAGTGAAATTGAAATAAATTTTTTATAAGAGTACAGATTTAAACATTCATGGAATGAAACATGAAAAACAATTTAACATTATCTTCACTAAAAAAGCTGCAACCTTATATTCTAAGATTAGGAGAAGACTATATCTGACAACAAAATACGAAAATTAGGCATTGTGAGCTGGAATGTTTGATTCTATTCCATTCTCTTCCATTCAAGATTCTCTGAGCTGTTAATAAAGAAGTACTTTTTTTTGAGGAAGGTGTTTGCTATGGTTATACAGATTATACTATATCCCAGTCCCTTCATATACACAGGAGAAAAATAACTGAAACATTTACTGACACACAGAATGATTTATGTATAACCTTTGTTCAGTTTGTTTTTTTCTATAAAACTTTATTGTCCTTTTTTTTGCAGAAATATCCCATCTTCTAAATAACATTTCAAAACATTCAATTTGAGTGACTGCTTCTGTTTCTTCATGCTACTGTTACTCTTTATCCATCATAGTGCTTCTGAAACATCCTACAGTCTCTCCTTAGTCGATGCCCGTTTTCTCATTCTTAGATATATTTCTCTCTTTTCAGTTAAATTGTTGTTTGTTTCTTTCAGTTCTGCTTTTTGAACTGGGAATAATTGTCCAAGTTTAATTTACTTAGTATGTCTACAGTCATAATATTTAATGATCCCTTATTATGCCAGATCACAGCTGCTCAGGGGTGATCCATATTTTAGAAGCAATTGGGCAACTACAGATGCTTACAAAGAGGCATTTGCCAGCTGGCAAGGAAAAACACTGAAAGCTATGCATTCAAGGTAGCTGTTTGTCAGGCTTTGAATTGGAGTGCGTGTGACAAGTCATGAGTTCAACCTGTCTGCAGGAATTAATCTTTTGGGGAAACAAAATAATGAAAAGTATGTTTACCCAACATTGTGGGAAGGGCAAACAGTTTTTTCAATACACACTATTTCTCAAAAGAGGCAAAACTGTGTTTATCCAACATAAACAAATACACTGAGAAGGGTTTTGCCAGAGAAACTGTTTCAAGCTATTTACTTCAAGTGTGAAAGAGCTTTCTTAGAGTCAATACACTTTCTCTTGGACTATGCCTCTTTTGAATTTCAATAATAGTTAAACGTTTGTGAAAACACATTTACAGTAATTGTACCTGTTTACCGAAATGCAGATGATAAAATTTCTGGCAAGTGACTTTGCTTAAGATAAATTAAATGCATTTACTTATATGTGCTGAAATGATGCATTCTTTCTATAAGAAGAGCCTATCCCATCTGATATTTTAGAAAGATCCTTGTCATGCTTTGCAGCCACAAGCTGGAGTTTCTTGAGTTCCAGAGTTTGAACTCTGGCAGTCTAAAACCTTTGAGACCAATGTGATCATAGGAAAGTCAACCAGAAAAATTAAATTAACACAAACAGATTATTCTATCAACCTATGTCAACACCTTCGTTCCTCAGTCTTAAAAATAGGCCAAACTTTCAGTTCTGCCCTCAAACATTTCTAGATATTTGCTGATTCTCTGAAATTGCATCTATTGACAAGTCATGTACCGAATTCTGTCTGTTTAACTTAGACCATAAAAATGCTAAAAATATAAATTTCCAAAATTTCAGTTTTGTGGAAACCTGTAGGGTCCTTACTGACAAGCAATACCCCACTGTTCATGAGTATTGCCATATAATGTAAACATGCTGAAAATAAATCAGGAACATAAGGAGTCTACAGGATTCCATTCTGTAGAAGAGAGAACATAATAAGTTATGGAATGGAATATTTTGAATTTCGAATGAAATATTTAGATATTAAAGGCAATGACTCAGGAAGATCTTCTTTCAAGCCACAGTTACATTACTCTTAATATTGGCCAGATGTGTTACAGTGTAGAAAGGTTTCCTGAAAACAAGCAAAATCTAGATTTAAATGTAGATTTAAATCTACAAGATTTTTCTAATATGAAAAAACAAAGATCCTGAATTAGATCATGCAGTCAAAGTGCTGCTGTTTTCAGTGATAAAGAAAAAGAAATAAGGTGAATGAAGTTTGAAAACCAACGAGCAGCAGTAGTTGTTGCTGATTGCTGATGGGGGAGAAGCTTTGGAGTCGTTTGCAACAGGCTCTGGATTTTTTGTTTCACTGGGATCAAGTGCTGTCCTCTGGTGGTGGAAGGCCTCAGAAATGAGTTGGAGGAGTGCTCTGGGGGTCTTTGATGGCTTATGACCCCTTTTCATCTACCACTCACGTGAATATCGTGTGTGTACGTGGTCTTTCCGGAGCAGGTTGGGGAGTTACCCCTTTGGTTTGGTGCGTAGAGATTTCACCATCACACAGCCAAACCCCTTCTCCTCCACCACCCCCTAGGCTTTGTTTACTTCTCAGACTTGACATGATTAGACAGTAGTCCTATCTCACATTGCCAGTCACAGTCCTAATTCCAGTCAGGAGGGGTTTTGAGGGGAGTGATTCGGTGATTTCGGACAAACAGTTACTTCCTTGCAGTTTGACAAAAAGTCTTTCTAAGATTTTGATAACGTGTAAGACATTAACAACATTCAGCCCAGCACAGGGTGTTACATTGCTATACACATTTATGCAGATAGCTGCTCTAAGTTTGTATGTGTTTAGAAAGGAGTCCAGAGGAGTTAAAGCCCATCAAGTGCTATCAATCACAGAATTACTGCCTTCAGCTCAAGAGATCCCTTTCTTTCTATTGTCTCAGAACAGAGTGGAGTAGTGTAGAGTTATGCAGTTGGAAGGAACCTACAATGGTAATCTAATCCAACTGCTTTATCATTTCAAGGCTGAAGTCTTATCTGTTATCTTGCTAGTGTCTCTACTGGAGACAGGATACAGGATACAGGCCTATAGATGAACCTTGATCTGTCCCTGTGTGGTCATCATTTTGATTTTACGTTCTTTGCATTATGAGAAGTTGAGCCCGGGAGACAAAAAGTAGACAACAAACAGGATTTATTTTGCTTGCATTTAGATTCCCTCTGTACTTTGCAGACATCTTAATGGGATCCAGGTTTCCATGTTCCCTTTATAATCAGCACAGAGAAATAAACAACTGAGTGACACTTACCTTAGAATGTTTCAGTGAAGGACCTTTATTGTGCTGGGCCAGCTGATTTATTTCTAAACAGATTTGAACATTGTAGACATATAAGTCTGGTCAAAACAGTTCTACCTATGTAACTCATTGAGCACAAATGCTGTAGTATTAGGGCAGAATTAATAGTTTCATTTCTTTGTAGAATTTGGGAAGTAACAAGGCACATATTAAAAAAAACAAACAAAAAAACCAAAAAAAACCCAAGAAAATACTTTGAAGATTTCTGATTTTTCATTATACCATTTTAGATGCCGTTCTATTGGAAGTATCTCTAAAATTACAGTAGGAAAGGGTGGTGGTATTCTATAATCAGTTTCAGATGAAAAGACCTGTGCCTGTCCAGGATGGATGTGTTTACACAGTAATACCCTGCTGAATTAATTGCTTGTCAGATACCTCAGATTATTTCTTGCTGAAAGCTTATGGATGCATAATATTGACATTACCATATATAGATATACACATATATACACATTTTAAAAAAATTCATGGTGCTATGCTGCATGAATCAAACATTATGATTTTGCCATAATTATATTACTGTTAAGGGTTTAATTATATAGCAGGGAAAATTATTAGTTTGCTAAGGAATTTGAGCAGAAAAAAATAAGAATATTCTCACTATCATACTGCAAATCAGTAATATTAAGTATGAAATATGGTTTGACATACAAAATCCCACCAAATCTGCAGAATATAATTTTATTGGTCTTGTTATCAAAATGAAATCCTGTAAATATACTCCACAAATCACTAAGGCTGAAACATAACTCACTCTCAAGAAGATATCTGTTGACTTGATTTTACAGATTTAGTTGCACTATGAAATGTGTTCAGAGTCAGTTTCTTTGAAGACTGCATGATTAATCTCTTTACTGAGGTCATTTCACTGGCACTTTCATATTTACCAAAAGTCATCATGATGGGATCATACTAGCCAGTCACCAGTGCAGTACTAGTCTAACCAAAATGACTGCTTGCTACTCCAGCCATCTTAAAATTTGAAAGTTTGTGAACTACTAAATATAGCCATGATTATTTAAAGTTTGGGCATTTTTTTTTGTTTGTGTTTTATTTCTTTTTTCCCCTCAAAAAACAAAGCCTAACCAAAGCAGTCAATGAAATTGATTGAATATTTAACAATGTAACTTAACTCTCATAAAAAAAAGATTATTCCTGATTAGAACTACACAAATCCTTCCTTGCAACACATTAATATGAATTTACAAGATCTACTTTGGTTTAACTAGCTGAGTGTTGAGATTCGTTAGCCAATCTGCAGTGTTATAAGTTTTGTCTGTAGCACTGATATCCAGATTTTCCAGAGTATGTGTATTGTCTCAGGAAACTCCTGAAAGCTTGGCTGTTTCTTTTATGACCTTTGTTCAATGAAGCAATTATGCATGTACTTATGTCCTTTTGTGTTCAGCAAAGTAGACAGCCTTTGTTCAGCTTTAAATATCTTGCTTATTTTGTACCCACTACTTGATCCATGTCCTTCTGAGTTAGAGGACATTTTGGGAGTGATGGGTATGTTCCTTCCTTCAACTAAACATTGTTCTCAAAGATGTGCTTTTGCAACCAAATTCAGACAAAGAGGGTTATCTGTCTTCGACTGGAAAAAGGCAAGCTTGAAATAATCCATTGTACTGAAGATAGTAGCAGATAACACACATTCTGCTGTTCTCAATCACTGCAGCTTGCTACTTGTTTGTTCATTATTAAAACAAAACAAAAACAAACAAACAAAAAAACCCAAGAACAACAACAAAAAAAACCCAACCAAACAAAAAACCCACCAAAACCCAGTTGATCTCTAAGCTGCTGCCTGGCTTTTGAGGGTTTTATAGTAATTTGGGAAGGACAAAAGACTCTTTGGCATATGAAGACTTAACATTTCATCATTCCTCCCTAAGTCATTCCTAGATTGATGATGCTGAAAAAATCTGAACCTGAAAATTCATTTCAGCCATTTATTGCTATTTCAATGAAAAAGTACTTCCAAATGTCTTATCTATGCACGATATTAAAAAGTAACAGAGATTGACATTATCTGTTTCAGCAATCAGAACACAAGCTTCAGTTCCTAAAAATTTATATCTCTAAGTTGTATTCTTCCACTTTTGCTAGTTCTCTAACTGGAATTTAGTCAATCCTAAAAAATTGTCTTTTTGACCTTCCTCAAATGTTATATTTTTCAATAAAAAATCAATGCAAGCTGAAAGTAGGAATCTAATTGGATGACAATAGTGCAATTGTGTTATTCTAGCAATGAAATAGCTAGACGTGAAAAAAAAGTGAGAATTTTTATTAGTATTATTTCCAGACTATTGCAACTTTCCAATATAATATTTTTTCAGATTGTGGAGCTATTTGAACGTTGCTTTTGTTTGTTTGTGTTTTGTTTTGTTTTGTTTTGTTTTGTTTTGTTTGTTTGTTTGTTTGTTTGTTTTTTAAATACTAAATTTCTCAGATATCTGGCACTCAAAGCAACACTTTCAATTTTGGACTCATTTATGCACTTGATTGAGATTTATTTTTTGTACATATATTGAACTGGTTTATATTTGTATTACTAATATCTTTTGTTGAGTTTTATAAATCATTAAGTCATTGGAAAGACAAATAGTTAAAGAGAGATGTGATCTCAGGTTTGGGAAGATGATGAATACAGTTCATCATAAACCTCTTCTGTAAAGTATTCCTCTTGTCCCTAAGCTGTGCCAGTTCTTGTAAGAGCACAGATCTCTCTTCCTTGGCAAGTTGACCTATATAGGAAGAACTGCCATGTAAAACCATGACAAATATCTGACAGAATAGCACTTTCCTTATTATTTAAGCTGAGTTTTTTCTATAATACTAATACTGAAAAATATGCCAATCTGTGTAAGAAATTAAATACTTCATCTCTAAATATTGAATTAACTGAAACAGTTGCTGTTATAAAGACCTGAAAAGGTACAACAATATCTTTATTGATACCCACCTAATGTGCACACTCTGGATTTAGCTGGATTTAGTACCTATTTTACATAAACATATATATATATGCATAATATTAACCATTCTATTTATTGTCACATGGAAAGATTGACATCAGATTGTAGTCCTTATTGGACTGATGCAGCGATGTTACACATATATATTAACCTTTCACTGTGGGCAGCCATTGCAAAAAAAAAAAATGAACTGCAGAATTAATTGATTTTCAAAGCCTCTCTGTAGTCCATTATATTACGCATACACATATCCATATAGTTCAGTTTAAAAGTGCTTGTAGCCAGACAGCAGATTTTAAATTGGGCCCTTACAGGGATGAATTTGAGAAAGTTACATCATCTCGTGTAGCATGCAGTATGTTCTGCCAAAGGCTGTCTACAGCAAACACAGAGTTCACATGTGTAGCTTATTCCCACCTCAGGGAACAACTAGTTCTGACACGTTTGTAATGTGTAGATGTGACACAAATGCAAACACAATATGGTTATGCAAACAGTGAAAGGTCATACTCCAAAAATGCTTGGTTAGACTGTTCAGTATTTTCAAGACAGCAACTGAACACATATATATGTAGTAAGAGATGTATATTTGGTTTCCAGGATCAGTGGTTTTGGCGGGTCAGAAACAACAGGGTGATGGATGGATACCCCATGCAGATTACCTACTTCTGGAGGGGACTGCCTCCCAGCATTGATGCGGTTTATGAAAACAGTGAGGGGAATTTTGTCTTCTTTAAAGGTAAGAAGGGGAAAAAAATGTAATACTTTTGACTGTGATGATTTCTTGAAACGTAACTTGCTTATTTTCACTAATGATTTGTAGATCTTGTTGCAAATTGGTAGCTAAATGAAGAGTATATGAGTTATGTTTTCTCATTTGGCAACTACGTCTTTAATTTATGATTACCCTCCACAGTAGCAGATTATTTGGTCTTGCATATTCAGTAAAAATTTGGAAGTATAAATATGAGACGTAGCAATGCAGAGATCTTCCAAGAAATCCTTTTAGAAAAATGTGGATTTAGTAAGCAACAATGAGCACATTTCCATTTTACATTTGGTAAATGTGGTTTTCTTTGCTTTTCTTCTTTTCTACAAATTAACTTCTCATATATTTATATGGCATCTCTGCTGTATATATCTCACTGTACTGCACAGTATGTGTTTCATGCAAGAACTGTGAAGTTAGGAGTTTCACGTGGGAAAGATAATTATCTTTTTCATAGTATTTTTAAAGAAGCATAAACTACAGAAAATAAGTGGTATAGATTGAATTGTTGCTAATCATTCTGTTCATAGTTTTGATCCAGACATCAGCTGCTCTTCAAAATTAAAGTTCTTGAACAGGTACTTAATTTAGATTTAATGAGATAATTATCCTATATGTTTAATAAATTCATATTTAGCAACAAAAGTTTGCAAATTATGTAAAGACTATTTTATAAGATGATTTGAAAGAAGAAGGAAGAAATTGAATAGATATATAGAAATGTGAAAAATTATTCAGCTATTTAGTGTTCGGATTGACAAATTTGTTAACTCATTACAAAAAAAGTAGATTTTTTTAAACATTATTATATCAAAAATTCATTCATTTTAACAAGTTGAACCATTGACAGGGAGTTAGAAATAATATTTTGTTCACTATGGAAACACGATCTTGGGAATATTAAATGAAAAATATTTAATAACATGCAGAAGCACTGCTTAACAGTACATTGAAATTTATGTTTTGCTGATAGGGAAATTGCATTTTTTATGTGAGTTGTGAGGAAAATTACATTCCACATAGTACATTTTCTATTTATATGACTTCAATACGGCATATGCTTTTACTTCTATTGCCATAAAATTAACTTCAAGCCATTAACTCTGGGAAGTTGATAAGGCTGGGAATCATGATCAAGGTACCTTCATACCTCTGCTTGATTTTTGGGTCCATAGGACATGAGAGGCTACAAATATTATTTGGCAGATATTCCTTTGCACACCACTGCTACACAGAGCAAAGGAACTACACTGTGAATTCCAGACCTCTGCCTTAATAATGCTGGGATCCATTACCTGAGTTCCAGACAGAAATGATCAAGCTTACTGTTATACTTGCTTTCTTCTGCTTCCCAATGACCTTGAAATATGTTTATTTTCATTAGTATACTCTTTGCGTAATTCTGACTGGCTCCTGTTAGGTCTTAGAGGAATCAGTTGATTCAGTAGTCTGGAGTTACAGATAACAAATAACAGAAGAAGGAGGGAATTTCTCTATTTTCTACCTGGGAAAATAAACCAGGATTAATTAAAGCAAGGAGTAGCAGCAGGATTGTGCTCTTAGAAGTCAGAATACTGTGTTTTCCTTTGTCATCATCCCCAGCTTATGCTCTCTGGGCATAAGCATTTCTGGGAAAAAACTTATTTAATATATTTCATTGCTATTCTACTAAACTAGCATTCTGAACCTAGGCAAACATTTATTCCACAACCTTTTTTAATAGATTTTCCATCAAAATTCTGTTGGTGGTGGGCAGATAATTCTCTTTCTAGGGAAACTAGGGTTTTTTAGTAAAGCCAAAGTTTTTTCACATAGAATTGAAAACTAAAACAGCCATGTCAAATTTGGTACTTGGGAAACACACCCGATTAAACAGGAATGTGCTGCCTTGGATACTGAGGAGGACCTGAGTCTGGGGAGCTGAGAACAAAGGACTCAAGGGAACTGAGTTTTTGAAACTGTTGCAGTGCCCCAGGACTGGACTGTTTTTCAGGCCAGTTTTGTCCCTTCTAGCTGATATCATATGATACTTGGATTTAGTGCTGCAGGTATTTTTTCATATGATTTATTTTCTAAGTTACTTCCATTGTTTTTCCAACATTTATATTGTCCCTTTGTTTGCCAAAGTCAAAAGTTCACATATTTCCTTGTGTGATTTTTAAAAATTTTTTGCTTCTCTGACACTTCTTCATGATACTCAGTATCTAACTGATGATGTTTGTCTATCAATGTAATTTATGTGTTTCCACTGACAGATAAGCAAAAGGTTCAGCTGAGTCTTTTGTATGGTGTTCTTGAAAATTCCTTTTAACCAAGGATCTCAGCTGCCTTGTGGAACATTATTACAGAAGTCTATATAAATAGACTGTAGGTAAACAATCGCTGTCTTGTTTCTTCCATTCCCTCACAAAATTTCTTCCTTGGAAAAGTGTACGTCTTCCTCCCAAAGGTGCTAGAAATAGACAAGTGGATTGTTGCTAAAATGAGGAACAACTAAAATGTCTTATCCAGGTGGTGTACTTTACCAATCTAAACTTGTCTAAACAAGTTAGTTGTAGAAGGATCTTTAAATCTGAAGTCGGACATACAGATGTGTTAACAAAACACATACCTAAGCCAATACTTATATCCGTTATTCAGAGAATAAAATAGAAGAGATGAGTGAGTGCCAGCAGAGAACTTAAACAGGAGTGGTTGTCACTGCACTCCTCTGACATACTCTGTAATGTCACCTGTTCCTGCCCTCCTTTAAAGCTGACCCATAAGCTCTTGTCAGCTACTCATCTGTTCCAGGAAGAGCTCCCTGCACTTGGTGATTGACATGATACCCCCACCTCCTCTCCCTATCTGTCCTTCCTAAAGATCCTGTAGCCTTCTATTTCAACACTCCATCATAGGAGCCATCCCACCATGTCTCTGTGGCCTCAATAAGATCACAGCCCTGCAGATGTCTGCACATGTCCAACTCCTGTTGCTTATTCCTCTCAATACCTCTGTTTTTATAGAGGCATTTAATTTGGTGCCTGTGATGAAACTGACTTACTGGCTGGAGTGGCTGGAATTCCTTTGTGCTGTTCTTCAGGTGCTCTCCTGCTGACTTGTGATCCTTCTCCGGGCTCTGAACATCTCTTGCTGGTAGTAGCATCAAACTGGTAGGAGTGGGATGGATTGAGGTTCTCATCCACCATCAATTATAGTTTAAAATCCTCTTTACCAGCTTGGCAAGTCTATGAACAAAAGATGCTCTTCCCTTTCTCTGCCAGATGGACTCCATCAACCTCCAGTAGACCAGGCCATGCTCATAAAGTACACAGTAATCTGGATAGCTACTTATAAAAACCAGATGTTTACAGTCTTGTCATTATTCACTGCTGGTATCTGTGCTGAATGCTAATAAGAAGATGGTATCATAAAGATATACATTTAATTTTTTTTAATGAAAAAATGTGAATATTAAAATTCTTTCTGTGTACCTCTGGGAATTTATATCATGCTAGAAACGAAATTGTCAAGCCATCTGCTCTGTTGAATGTCATGCTAAACCAAATGTAGCAATAGAAGGTAGCTGTAAAACTCATATTACTAGTGCCTTTATCGCAACTTTCAACTGCACTTACCCCATGGCCTGACAGTTTTATATTTATATATATAGTGTCAGATCATGGAATAGAGAAATAACAGAAACTGGAAGTGGGAAATAGAGAATGAAGAAAAAGGAAACATGAATGGTAATTTGGAGATACCAGTACAAAGACACTTGATCCTTCCTTGAAAAACCAAAAGTAAGAGGAAGGGTGACTGGAAAAAAAAAAAAAACAACATTCAGAATTAGATATTGGATATTTTAACTGATTTCAATTGTGTGAAATTCTTTAAAATTTTGAGAATTCATCTCACCACTCTAACACAGTGGTTATTTGCCACACACTTCTTTCTTGCACTACACACACATCCTAATTGCATATACAATGAATGAAAACCTCAGTTGCTGACAACCCAGGAGTACAAATATTTAACATTCCAGTTCTATAAAGGAAAAACTACAGTTGCTAAAAACTGCGTGATTGTTTGAAGTAGTCAGTAGGCAGTTAAACCGTCTGAAGAGTATCTAGTGGTAAGTATTCACTATTTTAAGTGAAGCTCAGCAACACAGGTATCCTTTATTTCCAGTAACTTTTTGAGAATGTCAAAGGTAGATGTTGAGAGACTTCAGATAATTGCATAGTTCATCCTTCTCAGTTGTTTCCCTACAGTGATGATATTTAACAAAGTGTTATTGCGAAAAGTAAGATATTTTAACTTTTTTTTTCATTTACTTCATTCTCAGCTTGTGACCTTACCAATCTGCTTCTTATTATATTAGAACTTACATTAGGGAATAAAAGCAGAGAGATGAAACATTCTGAAGGTTGGCCAGACTTCATGAAACATGTGGTGCTTTATTCACTGTGAGAATAACAAATCTACCAACGAGAGCTTAAAAAAATAACTTTGTAAAACAAATACAGTGGTGGTTTCTGCCAAGGGCATAGGTTATGAATCTAAAGAAGCTTTAGTTATTTATAAGAAGAATAAAATTTTAGCTATTCTACTTTTGTTTTATATTCTTTATTTCCATTATAATCACAATTAATGGAGTTTATTGACTGTTTACTGCTGAGAGTGGAATATGAGCTATGTGAAAGCATAGTGACAAGCATTACATTGCAATACATTTTAAGGGACATAAATATAAGTTAGGATTAAAATTAGTTATTTCTCATCACAGTTAGGCATTTTTGGCACTAATTTTCAACTTTAACTTCTCCTAATACTGGATTCTGACTTTTCTGAAATCCTCTTATCAATAGTCACCCACTTTCGTCCAGCTGAGGGACAGAAACTAAACAGAAAAGAAATCCAAAACAGCCAAACTAAAAATGGACCACCTAAAACCTCCTAAAAAAAAAGACTAAAAAAAAAACCAAAGTAAAAACTGTCAGTCAGATGGAACATTTGGTTTTCTTATATACAGTACTTCTTATTAACAGTCAACACAGTTATAGCAGACTAAACATGTCTTCCAAAGCAAATGTTAAATAAAATTCCCTCTAGTTAGCATCAATAGGTCTTGCTCACATATGTTAGAGCTCTCAATGCCTGTCTCCTTAAAATACAGTTAAATTTACCTTTTCTCAGTTTACTGAGAAAGAATTTGCTTCTTAGTAAGAAATGGTGTGAAGAATTTAGTTTCTTACGTCTGTTCCCATACCCAGACTTTTCTTCTGCTTCAGTATTTCTGAATATGTAACAAATACCTGGCTCAGTGGTACCATCACTTCTAACAGTGTGTGCTCAACCCTTCTTTATTTTGATACGACCTGATCTTGTTAATAGTTAATTTCACCTCCTTGGGTATGGCTGATAATGATCTATTAATAACAATTTACTTTTATTCCTTGTGAGGCACAGAGAAATGTATTGGCATTACATACATCACAGCATATGCCTCTCAATGCTGTGCAACAGCTGTCCTTTTGAATGATCTTCTGAAATAGAAAAGAGCTGGCTCTGTATCACTCACTGGATGCCATCTGTTGTTCACACCATAAATACCAACTAGTAAGGTCCAAACCCTATGACTCGTCTTATCATTGCATTTGAAACTGCCGTTAACATCTGAAGCCTTCTGTGTCCGGTCGTGTGAACTGGCAAAAGTATAAACCACATGGGAGGAGGGACAGAGAATGATGGAAAATGCTAACCTCTGTCAAGATCAAACTCTATAACTGAATTTTCTAAGGCATCTCACTAAAAGTAAATCACAGGTTGACACAGACCTTAATCCCAGGTCAACACAGACCTCAGCTTTCCATGACTGTTCTTCATATACCTCTGCGTCTCTTTTATTTTCAGTACTTCAAATGGCTTTGTTCCTACTCATTCTTTGAGTCCTTTTTACTTTCAACCTTCAGGGAGGAGCAGATGGATCTGCTGATCAAACTGTAGTGTCTGTGCTGGGAAGCAGGTGACAAGCAGCTGTAAAGAAGCTGATAAAAAATTAACTCTGGAAACCCAGCATGGGAGGGATGGAAACTGTACCCCCTCTTGTAATTAACACTGTGATAAAATGAAAACATGCTTTAAATAACCACAGTATACACAAGGAGATTAGAAAAACTCTCCCTTTAAACAAACATTTAGTATCACTGAGGGACAGCTGAAATATAAAACGAACTGCAAAACATCTCTCCAGATTTTCCCTCTTGATGATTATGGCATACACCTGATCCTAGGTCTTTGGGGTAATATTACATTTACTTATAAAATATTTATACAACATAGTACCTTAACCTCCTGAATCTGTGTAACTCAATCTATCCTTCCAGGTAAGTACAAAGACTAAAGTGAACACCCATAATTTTATCTCTTAAGTCCTTTTTTCAAATGTTTTTTGGCAAAATATATTTTCAAACTTTTCTCCTTGTATTTTCAATGTTATCATCTTAAATAACAATGTGTAGACCAAAGTGTTGTATTCAATAGGGCGAATTCAATATATATATATGTCTGTGTATCTTCTCTAGACCTCTCTGTGACTTAACTCAGAATTCTGAGTCCACATTATATCAAAGAGTATCTTCTCCTTCAGTATAATTATTATTAAAAATAGAAACGTTTTTTTGAAAAACAGATGAAGGTAGTGCTTTGAAGAGAAAATAAACACATAGTTCTTACATAATGGAGGCTATAGTCTAGCTTGAAAAGAGTGTTCCTGTGGTCTAGGTGACAGTGAAAAGAGAAGACAGGCACCAAAACAAGCTCTTCAGATAAACACGTAAATGCAAATTATGCTCCCCTTTCCCTATTTCTAGGGGGCATATGAGGATCTTTATTCCCTTTTTTTCAGCCAAAGCTGTCTATGTTTGAAAGAGAAGTCTCTACTGAAAAGACACAGGTGAGAAGTGTGTTTTGAAGAATTAGAAGAAAGCAAACATGTAAAAAGAAGATAGTTGCAAGAATAGAACAGGAGCCACAGTCTGTTAAGAAGACCCAAGGGGGCAACATTGTTATTGGGGAAAATATTGGACTGTAGGCTTAATATGAGATGGTGAAGCAGCAGAGATAATTGTGGAAGTGTTCAGTGGGGAAGAGCTTGGCTAGGAAGCTAGAGCAAACACTGAATCTTGGAAACTGGAACTGTGGACTGGTGAGGGGATAAGCTATCCAGTTACAAGAGAGAGCACAAGAAAGCATCCACTCTAGAAACAGATGCAGAGGAATCTATGCTATAAAACACTGTGCAACTGCTGCTTCTGTAGGCATGCATACTGCTATATGGACCTAAAATACATTTACCTGGTAACTGCAACAGTAGGGATTCAGCCACTGAGCGTTGCAGTCCAGGAAACACTAGGCTATTACTCATATTTAAGACAGTAACCTGAGTCACCAGGGTAATCTGAGATTTGTGTAGACATTGTGCTAACATCAGCTAGAGTCATACAACTACCTTGTATTTTTAGCATGTAGTAAGCCAATTGGATGTTTTTGAATGATTTGACACTACATCCAAAGGTTAAGTCTTACTGACACTGGCAGCCCTGCATCAGTTTCAGAGACAAAAGATTTTCACCTATTGGACTTCAGAATCTCAGTTGGCTGTCTTTAGAGCACACTGGAAAATATATAAAAAAAATTAAGTCATACAGTTATTTCTGAAACAATCATGCATCCTTCATAAGTAATTTAACTTCTTGAAAATACAGAGTAATAAAAGTATACAGTCTCTATGAGGATAGAATTTATTTTTTTTATGTATGTTTTATTGCCTTATTTTCTTATAAAATTAATTCTTCTTTCCTCATTAAATGTAAAACTGTTTTGTAGTATCCCTGTGAATATATTACATTGCCAACCACAGAGCTTCTTAAGATGACTTCTTTTTCATTCTGGTTTTGATCACTACAGAGCTGGTATCAAAATATTCTGTGGGCTTATTGAAAGGAAGATGCTTTATAAATGCAAGGTATCTGTAAGGCATATTTAATTTTGCATTATCTGCAGTAACAGAAAAATTTTCATTTCATTGTGTTTGGCAGAAGCACTACTGTAGCCCTTTGGGAGTCTTTCTTATTTCTTGGGAGCATATTAATACTAAGAGTACTGTGGACTAACACACATATATGCATGTGTATGTATATGCTTTTGCACAGGTAACAAGTTCTGGGTTTTCAAGGACACTACTCTCCAGCCAGGTTATCCTCATGATTTGATAACACTTGGAAGTGGAATTCCTTCCCATGGCATTGACTCAGCAATTTGGTGGGAAGATGTTGGAAAAACCTACTTCTTCAAAGGAGATAGGTTGGTATAGAAAATCTTCAAGGAAGCAGTTTGGTGGATATCATCTAAACATGTTAACCCATTTCTCTTTCTCAGAGGAAGTAGTCAAGACACTTGAACAGTTCATATTCTGTTGAGGAAATTAACTCCTCCTGCATAGACAGTCATACTGGTTTTGTGTTTCTTTTAACTTAAATGATATTTGTGTGAATATCCTGACATGGGTATGTGTGTATCCAGTAGAAAAGTTATATTTTAGAAGTCAACTGGCAAGTCACCGTTGTGTCAAATTTAAACTTAAATATTCCAAATAATGTATTTGTGTACACTTCTACCTGCTTCTTTTTCTCCAAATTTCTAAACCCTAGCACATAAGCAGGGAAGGCATAATCCAGAGCTTTTTAATGTTAGTGCAAATGACTTGTTTGCTACTATTTAAAAATACAGTACAAAAGAGAGATGATAGCTAAACCTGGAAGATGGAGATGAATTTGAGGAGTTTGTTGCAATTCTTTTAAAATAAATCTTATATTTCCCTTCAGAAGTGAAACTTATATTTATAATTAATAATAATAACCAAAAAAAAGGGAAAAAAAACCCAAACCCAAACAAACAAACAAACAAAAAACCAAAACCAAAACCAAAACCAAAAACCAAACACAGACCGAAAAGGTAAAATCTGAGTTCTTTTCCATTCCTGAAAGAGAGTCACACTAATCACTTAGTGTCTCTGTGTCTCCATTGTCCTGTCTATTAAAAAAGGGAAAGAATATTTGTCTGCTTTATAGAGGTGTCAAGAGAGCTCATTAATTTTTGAAACCCTCCCAGTTATCTGAATGATGGATTTTTCAGGTTTTCAATATGATACTATTTGTTGATTGATGTATCACTGTGAAAATTCTGTATGTTCAGAGAAAAATTGTTCTTAATTATTAACTGTAATATTTCTATTTGCATTATTAAAAGTATGACTTCTTTTGTTACTGCGTGGTAATTAGATAGAATACTCTGATAGTATTAATTGATGATTTAATTAATGCAAACTATAGATTATATTTACCACGGTACAGTTGGTAATTTTTTAGCAGTACTGTAATATTGCACTACAGATTGCTGCAACAAATTTAATTATTAAAGTTTTTTTAATTTAATTATTTTTAAAATATATTTCTCCAACACTTATGATGAGGAAAGTAGATAACTAAGTAAGATTTTTGTCATGTTTGAAAACTAGGTATCATTACAAGCAATCAGTTTCCACAGTGAAGTACAAAGTCACCTAAATAATTTACTTCCTGTGGTTGAATAGATTTTTAAAAAAAAAGTAAAGTCATTTTAAGGTAATAATTTTCCACCTACACATACATAATATTAAAGTATATACAGTAGAAATTTTTTGTGACTTGGGTTTTCTTTAGGCTTTATTCAGCAATGTCCTTTTATATTTCCACACATAGGCATTGACTTGTAGTCAGGATTTTCCTAAAACACCACTGGTAATAACAGAAGATGAAAAGAACAAACAGAGGAAACATCTGCTGACAGAAAAGTTACTACTTAGAGCTAACAAACAGAATGAAGCTCAGCAGGACATAAATGCAGTACAGTATGACAGAAGAAGATTGAACAGAGCCTTGCAGAGATAATTGAACTATTATAGGATATTGACCATCAGTGGGAATAAACCCATATACCACTAAGTTTCTCAATGTGTATTGCTTATATCACACTTTTTTCTCAATGCAAAGTCGCAGTTGGATTCTCCTCATGGTTCTAATAGTATGTGAGTTTGTTATACGATGGGATCTTTTCCTGAAGAAGATATAACATAAATGTAGTTTCTTGGTGGCATAACTTAGGAATGAAAGGAAAACAGTTATGCTGGAATCAATGTAGAAAAGCATGTTTGTCCTTATCTAACTCAAGGACCTGTACACTTACTTTGTTTTGACAATGATTTGTATTTAAGGAGCTTCAGAGCAGGATCTAGGCAGAGTTAAATGTCCCAGAACAACAGTATACATAAAAAAAGAGTAATAGAATGCAAAACGTCAAATTGACTATAAAATAAAAATAATAATTAAAACTCAAACAACCAAAAAAAGAAATGCAAAAATCCCATCAACCAAACCAGCAAGAAGATTTAAAAGTCCAAACTGTTGCAATACTCCCATGTCTAAAGCAGTAATGAATTTAACATTGTTAATATTTGAAATGATCTATGTAAACACTAATGATAATTCTTCCAATTATTGTATGAAATTTTCAGAGGGGGAGAAGATAACTACAGAAAACATTTTTTCCTCTTTCATTCCTCTCCTACCAGAATTGAACAGTGCAGGACTTGATGACAATAGGTTTGTTGCACTTCTTGACACAAGGCCATGTCTAGTGTGACTGGTTTTATGTATTTAAGAGTTTAAATGAATATATTACTTTCATAAAACTTAGTCACCCAATGATTCAGAATATCATTGAGTAAATAGGCTTATATATAGAACATATTTTAGCAAATATTTTCAAAATTCCCTTTTTCTAAAGTTACAAAGTAGACTATCATTTTTTCCCCTCTGTTATTTCATCAGTCTTTGAGATACAATGACACAATTTATGTAGTTTGTAAAACTCAAGTCATCATTAGGGAGTTTGTTTGTGAACATTTGGCATGCCAAGTAGAATCAAGACTAAGCTTTCCCTTACCCTGTAGACATGCTCATTATTGCAGCACTGATTGCTGAGGTAATATCGTGATCAATCCTTCCCTAATAGGATATCTCATCCATACTGAAAAAAAAACAGTTTAGGAACTTCTGAGTGTGTCCTGAGTATGTTCCCAAAGACTTTTAATGACAAAGTATATTTTTTAAAGTCATTTAGGGATGGTGAAAAAGCAGGTTATTAAAAGAAGGAGCTCAAAAAGGTGAAAAGGTTGGAAGAGAAATAAGGAAAATTAGTGGAATTATGCAGGAAGTAAATAGACTTCTAGGATAGAGGGATAGAGAAAAAGATGATATAATTGTTTTAAAATAATACAAACTAAGGATGAAGGAACTTGATCCTCAAAAGATGAGGAAGAACTGGTTTCAGTAGTATTGATTTCAGCCCTTTGCTCACTATTACATGTTATTTCTTTCTGCACGTAAACTCTCAAAAATGTTACATTTCCAAATATAGAGCATTGCTTTGTTGGCTAGTTGCTGATGTATACATGACTAGATTCAGAAGTCAGGCTACTAATAATTTATGCATAAGAAAAAATACCAATGGTTTTTAATCTAACTTATTAACTCTTAACCCACTTGAAATCTGCCACCTTTCAATGTCATAGAAAATTTAAAGCCAGAGAAATGCCTCACAGGGAGAATTGTCTAAACTGAGTTCAGACCATTTTATTTTAAATTTAAAAAAAAAAAGGGCAGATCAATTATAGTGTCTAAGTATAACAAAATATCACTCCCTTAGGACTTCCTAATANTGTTAATTCTTAGAACCAGCTTATAAGATATGCATAGCAATTGAACAAGCAGTATAAGGAAAAAGAAATTATCAATATTATCTGTAAGTGTGAATAAAATCGCAAGTGTAAATACTTCGTGCATATTCAGGATTACTAGAATTTGCATGCTGAAGCTTTTTAAATTTGAGAGGGGCTGGCAAAAAAGGCACAAAGGCAAGTTGAATTTTGTATCACACTGCATCTATTTAGTGATAATGAAATGAAAAGCTACTGTAATGCATACATATAAATAGTTAATTTAAGATTGCTGAGAGTATTTTAATCTGAATCTGCTGTCGTTTACATTACTAAAACATTATCTAAAACATTGATGTATATTTTTACATATCTTGCTTCTCTCTGTGTTGTTGTAAAAAAGTCCTAGGCATCAGAATTTTGGTGATTGTAAGTGAGATGCATGCTGGTTTACTTGTCAAAGTGCAAAATCTTCTATCTGCTTACATGAAAGAGTTGTCCAGTCAGCAAATAGATTTCTTTGTAATCTGGTAGTATGTTCAAAGGGAAGAAGTCAAATATTCCCATTTGTGGCTAATGAAGGTAGCAAGTGTTAGAAGGGGAAAATACAAAGTTACTTATCTGCTGTTTTACAATTGAGCTTTTTTTCTTTCAAAAAAATTTTCAGGTACTGGAGGTACAGTGAAGAAATGAGATCCATGGACCCTGGTTATCCCAAACCAATCACAATTTGGAAAGGTATCCCAGAATCTCCTCAGGGAGCCTTTGTCCACAAAGAAAATGGTATGCAAACACATTCCTGTTTTAATGATTTACTTACACCCTCTATGGAAGATACAGTATTAGAGGGATGATTGACTATTCAACTTAAGTAGTTAAGTAATAATTGATTTATGAACAGAGTATTTCTTGCTATAGTACTGGCTTTAGTGAATATGACTGTTTGTGTGTACCATTTTATGTAAGGGAGAAAAAGCTTTCAAATTTAGAGTCAGAAACATTACTTCTCTCTTTTTTTTTTTTTTCTGTCTTATTTCACTCTATTTTTGTTCTCTGCTGAAGAGTATGTCTTAAAACAAGCTTCATAAACACAGTGCATTTCTATTGAATTGCCAAGGTGTTGTTGGCTATTTAAAGAGCTTTGAAGTTATTGCTTTCATTCTGAATAACTAGAGAAGACAAGTCAAATCTTTACCTAAGCAGAGGTATCCCTATAAATTTATGTAAATAAATATCTTAAGCCCATGATACACAAATACAGATAATGGGGATATTAATATGAAGTATTATAACATGCATCAAGATACATCATCACATAGTTAGTACCTAGGATCTCAGCTGGACACACCTCCAAATGAATGAAAGCAGCCAAAATCTC
>VXAU01002231.1:1168052-1201956 GCA_013399695.1 Formicarius rufipectus
AGAAATATGTTTAGTTGCTTTCTTGCTTTGTCTCTGTTTTATCCAGAAGAAGAAACCACATCTGTATTCTGGCCTTTTGGCTAGATTGAAATTTTTTGTGTTGCTTTTAGCAGAAAAGTAGGTCAATCAAGATGATATTCTGCACACACCACACTTAGTAATTAACTGTTTGCAAATACACATATATGTGGATATAGTCACAAACATTATGAATTCAGAGACAAAGTGCATTTTAAAAGATTTACATCCAAAAGGAATTTAATATATATGTGTACATATATATATATATATACACACACATATATGCATATTCACACTCATAAAATTTTCTCTATTGAGCTCAGGACATGTGCCTTCCATTACAAATTCAAACTGTCTTACTGTAACACCCAGACCGGTGAGTTTGAAAGCACTGTTGAGGCAGAGAACTCATTCCTAAGGCAGGAAAGACTTTTGGTTACATTAAAGTCACTTCTCTGCCTGACAATAGTCTGCCTGACAATTTGAATGAGAAATTTGGTAAAATATGACAGATTATGGAGGAGGTGACAGGAAAGAGGGAAGTCTTGAGCAATTCAGAAAGCCTGTAAGGGCCACAGGGCAGAAAAAGGGACTGCAAATGACACCATAACATTCCCAAGAAGACCAGTAAGACATTTACTTTGAAATCAAGAAAATAGAAGTCTTAAGATACAGTTCTCTAGAACTCTACTGTCATGTGTATGAGAAAAGAAAGAAACAAAAGCAGATGCAAATATCACAGCTCAGTTGTAAAGAAGTTGATTGCATTTTCTCTGAAACTTTTTATTCTTTGGACAGAAACAGAGTTGATAAAGAAGTTTCACTGTGTACCTTCATAAGAGAACATCTGAAAGCAAGTCTCAGTGAATCCATTTAATTTTAAAGCTTACTTTTTTCTTTCTCTTGTCTTTCTGTTATGTAAACAATGCAAATGAACATCTGCAATAATTCTAATCATTAAGGGATTTCTTTCATTGACGGCAAAAATTTGGGGTAATCTTGCATTAAGAGGCTTGGGAAGGATGAGGAAAAACAATTTCTCACACTAGTCAGCATCCTGGCTTAGTGTCCTAAAAGCTTGGTAAGGTACAGGTAACATCTTTGAAACCCTCCCTGCTACTTCTCATATTGTGATTTGTTTTCTAACACAGTGGCAGTAACTCTTAGGAGAAGAAATTTCCTTTTTTTTTTGTTTTTCCCCATGGAATCTGAGATCAAACAAAGTCCTACAGATTGGAGAAGTCTTTGTTTCTGCCTTGAGAACAGCACAGAAAATTTTGCCTTCCAAATAGAAATTCTGCTAAAGTGAACAGTGAGGCAATTTTTAGGGAAAAGAAAGTCCATTGGCTTTTATTTATTTATTTACTAATCCATTGGCCCATTTTTGCCTTGTACTTACTACATAAGTACATTTAACATATTAGTGACAGCTAAGCCCTTCAATGCTGTTTGGGTCAGGTATTGCACTGACTACTCTCAGTGACTAGTACCTGGAAAATTTTAAGTAGTAGCTCCCAAAGCAGGCTCAACAAGCCAAGCAGATTAGAAGAAATTGCTTTCAACAGTTGTGTGAAGTTATTTGTTCGGCCACATGAAGCAGTAAAACTAGTCAGTCTCTTAGAACTGCCCTTCTCTGCTGGTGACTTCCATCTTTCAGTTCTAACTGGCTGTTATCCTGTCTCCTGCCTCAGCAAAAATGGCAGAGAAGATTAAACTACCTTCAGAATTTTCCAGCAGAAAATGTGCTCTGATTGAAAATTTTTATTGGGTCTATACTGGCTGGCAACTCCTTTTCTCCTTTGATTTTAAGAGTTTTAACTTGACCTTTTGTTGTACAGTATCAATTACTACTAAGTAATATCTGTGTTCTGACTTTCCTGTACCCCAGTGTATACATACATGTATTCTGCACATATGTACTTATATAGATTTAGAGATATACTATCATTGTATGGTCTCTGTATATGTATTAGAATATTGATAGAGATAATATATCAAATTTTCCTACTTGAAATATTTATCCAGGACCAGTATGTGCAGTACTTTCTTCCATACACATTATTATATGAAATGCAAAGATGGGGTAACCTGTGGTTCAAAATATTGTAATTTTGCATTTGATAATACTTTTCATTTAAACTACAGATTAAGGAACTTATAAATTCCAAAAATTTAAAATTTCACCATATTAAAAGAATTCTAGTCCCCCTTTGTGTTTTATTCCAATCCGAATAGAAGGCATTTTCTGAACAAGTCTAGCTAATATTTTGACACAGCTCAGAACTTTTTGTTTCTTTTCGATTTTTTCTTTTTGACCTGTATTAGACCTTTCAATAGATCCAGCATATTTTCATGTAATAAAACTGCTAGGAATTAAGAAAAAGAAAATGGTACCTTTTCATTAGCTAGGAAGGCTATCAAAATTACAAAATAATGCATAATGTAGAATGATGTTGAAATACTCAAATATTCTGAAAATGGTACCAGAAGATGAAGCCTTTTTTTACAGATTGAGCTTCAAAATATACTAGAAAATTTTTCTTTTATTTTCAAGAATTATAAGAAAATAACTCCTGATTGAATAGGTGGTTACTAATATTAGCTTCAGATAGACAGTTGCCAACCTTTTCAGGAGCATTGTTAAAATGATGAACAATGCTCAATCTGCCTTAGTAGCCTTTAGTACTGCAGAAAATAAGATGAGATCTATAAAGGGAAGATACAGAAAAATCCAGCTGTTTACATTCAGTCCATAAGCAGTAGAAGGAAGTTCACTCATCCTGAAAGTTTGTTTCTTTCCAGATCAATGTAATTTTTCAGTTGAGATAATAAATATAGGTTTTTTTCCAAGAATCACATTTTTTTCTTCATTTAGACATGTTTACCAGTGACATAGGATTGTGTCTGAATGAACAAATACTAGTTCTTTACAGAAAACTAAAATCTGTTTTCTCATTGAAAGATGCTGTTCCTTTATCCAGTTTCCTTTTGGAGTACAGCAATAGGCTGTGTGCTATTAGAGAGGGACAGTTCTTATTTCTGCATGGCAGAGCATAGCTTAGCATAGCATAGCATAGCATAGCTTAGCATAGCATTGCAATTTATTTCAGTAGTCTTCCCATCTTGTAGAGATTGTGATGCTTTAAAGTCCTGGCTCTGGGGATTTCAACTCCAGTTGGCTTTTCAGTGAATGAAAAAATCAGTTCTACCCTGGCTTGTCATAGTCCATATTCTTTGGAATTCTTTAATTTTTATGTTTTAATAATAAAAGAAAATGAAATTCCAGGGTATTGAGTAAAAAAACAGCAAAAACCCAAGTCCGACAAACCACACAAACCTCAATGTTGTATTTTCTAGAGACAGTAAAGAAATTAAATTTCTAAAGAAGACTCAAAGTCGATGCATTACACCTTTTTAATTTTTAAATTGCAAAAAGAAAAATTGATACCAGAAGTTTCCATCATGGTGTGTTGATGACATGATTTGGTTTGATATGACTGTGAATAATTGCAACTTTCTTCCTCAGGCTTCACATATTTCTACAAAGGAAAAGAGTACTGGAAATTCAATAACCAGATGCTCAGGGTGGAACCTGGCTATCCCAGATCCATCCTGAAGGATTTTATGGGTTGTGATGGACCAACAGACCGAGATAAAGACCGACATAGCCCTCAAGATGACGTTGACATTGTCATCAAACTGGACAACACAGCCAGCACTGTGAAAGCCATAGCCATCGTCATTCCCTGCATCCTGGCCTTGTGCCTCCTTGTCTTGGTTTACACTGTGTTCCAGTTCAAAAGGAAAGGAACACCCCGCCACATACTGTACTGCAAACGCTCTATGCAAGAGTGGGTGTGATGTAGGGTTTTGGTTTTTTCTTTCCCTCCCAGGAGTTTGTGGTAACTTGAGATTCAACACAAGAGCCGTTATGCAGTTTCCTAGCTAGGAGCGGGCATCTGTCAGTCTGAAACAAAGCTGATCTTAAAAACCCAGGGGGTTGCCTGTCCTGTGCATGAGTGACGATTCGCTCAGCTGGGAAGCTTCCATGATACACAGTATCTGCTGTTTCTTCAGTCCTTTGTCTTTCTTTGTCATTCGATTCTAGGCCTTTCCTCTGCACGCTCAATGCCCTCTAAACTATCAGGATTACCTAAAGAAGAGGAAAAAAAAATAAAATCTCCAATGTTTCTACATTTTTCCCTTAAGGCCTGTTCCCCTTTGAAAAAATTTTTTGCTGAAAGTAAATTTTTTTAGAGAAACACAACAACCAACAATGGAACTTTCAGGAAAGTGAGAAGACCCAAAACAGCTTTGTCTCCAAAGAGGATTGCTTTCTGTCTGCTACAGATAAAGTCCTATACTCCTACTTCCAATTGTGTCATGTGGGAGACTCGGATGACATGCAGGACTTCAGACTGTTCGGACAGCCATTTTCCAACAAACAAGGGGCCAAAATATCTGCAATATAGTAACAGCCTTAATAATACATTCATTTTGTGTTTTTTACAGCTGCTCTGGGCCATGTCCTCAATGTTTTAAACTCATTTATATTCAATACTATATTCAAGCAGAACCTTTTTATTGGTTTGTTTGCTTTTTGGTTGGTTTTCCTACATGATCTTTCCCAAGCTGTATCAAGCCGACTGCCCCAGGCCTTTTGTAGGTCTGTCAGGAGCACTCATTCCAAAGCATGGTAGAAAGAAGTGTGTCAATGAACTAAAGCAGCAGACATGCTATTGATAAACTTGAGACTGGTATTGTATTGGTGGTGTAACCCTTTGAGAACTACTGCATCCGTTTTCAGAGTCTGGTGGATGTTAATCTTGGTTGTCATTAAATTATAGGATTGTGTTTGGGTAATACAGGTTTAAAAAGAAAATTGGTTTCTCAAAACAGATTTCCTGTGACTGCAAGTGAGTGTTTTTAATTCTTTGCATTATTGATAGAAAAACATTTGTAACATAAGTAGGATACAAAACGTGTTTACAAGCTACTTTCTTTTTAAAGGAACCAAACCTATTTTAATAATTTCTATCATTTACCAAGGATTTCTCTGAACTGGCAACAATTTTATAGCTTAGCCTCTTATCTTAAGCATCTTGGATTTCTCTTTTGAAACTATGTTGCATGATAGTTCCATTTGCCTCTGTAGAGGTACAGTTACAATTTCAAAGGAAAGGTGAGATGATGACTCTGATATTGCATGAGTATCCACTGGTGTATTGCCCCTTTGCATGTTCATCATAGTTCTCAAAGGGTTAATCAAATTTCTGGCCTTCAGTCAAACATGGTACCACTGACAGAGCTGAGGGACCACCGAAACATTTTGTCATTCTGTGTGATTTATGCTAACAGCAGTATTGTCATTTTCATGTGACCTGCAGAGCAGGTTTGTATCAATATTTTTTTCCTAGAGAAAAGTCAACAACTGACAGACCTCTTTATTGATTTAGGAGCTGCTTCTCGCAGTGATAGGCTTTACAGTCACTGGGCTGTGAACTTATTAAAGATGGTCAGAATGATGCACCCCAAAAGTCAGACACCTGGTTTTTTATGAAAGCCAGAATTTGAGGGGAGTAACTTTTGCAACAATGAACAGCTTGCCTTGAACTTGATTATTGACCTGTTGACTGTCATTACCAAGTTAAACATTGTCTTCTGTGAACAGTTTCTCTGTCTGAATTTCCTTAAAGTGTACTGTCCTATGTCTTCGACCTTTAACTTGCAAACTGGCACAAATTGAAGGGAATCTGGTGTTGCAAATGAACTAAGATGAGTTTTATTTCTTGAAAGGCCTGATAGACATGATCCAAAATTTGAGAAAAAAACATTGAAGTGTTTAATAGGAAAGAATTGACATAGATTAAAATATTTATGATAGGTCTGTAGAAAGGTATTTTGCTATGTATACATGCACACTCTAAAAATGAACTACAGCAGAAGTTAATTTTTATTTAACTTGAATACATTTTTCAGTATAAAATTATTATTTCTACAAATAGCTAGTTATTGATGAAAAGGTTGTAGGAAAGTATTAAAATACTTGAAATGGCCAGTATGGGCTTTTACATAAAATGAGACTTTTATACTATGTTCAGCCAATTTCTTACTGGTTTCTTAATCCACATAACTGGATCACTTTTTAGAGAGTGTAGGTATATATACATATATATTATGATTATTATTGTTTTGGTAATGGGTAGCTTGACTGCTTTGAATTTATATTTATATTGAGCATAGCATGAAAAATAGTATGCCTTTTTTCAATTACATGATTTTATATTGATTTGAGGACTTACGACATATGTGGCATGCTATACAGCATTGCAAACTTATTTCTTAGAGTATAAACAGATATACATATGTATGGTTAATGAAAAAGAAGATTAGAAAAAGATATAGTTTTACAACGAATATGCAATGCAGATGGCATTTTGGAGATGTTTTGTAGAAGTACTGCATACTGTAGGTTAGAAGCGCACCAGTATCAGCCCATAGCATTTTTTAGTAAATCCAATTCAGTTGTTGCTGAAAAGATAGTTTATCGACAGCTTAGGAACACAGGATTCTTACTGCTGATCAGCTCATTTGGTGAATTTGAGATTCTGTGCCTGTCATATATGTTAAAATGTGTGTGTTTGTATACTTACAGAAGCACACAAACACACAGAGACACACTGTAATCCATGGAGAAATTTTTATTGTCAACAAACTACTATAACTTATGTTCTGCTACAGACAGAACAAAGTGATTGATGTTGCTGTTCCAATTTTTTTCCCTTGGATAGTTGGAGGAAAATACTAACAGCACTACTTATTCTGCATTTGTTTTTCCTCAACAATAGGAGAACTTAATATTATTTCTAAGTCAGAACTACATTTCATCTGGGTTTTTCTAATTCACTTGAAAATTTTACGTCAATTTTGAAATATCTTTCATGGCAGCTTTAACTTTTTGTGCAACTGTTTCCATGACAGTAATGAAGTGGTGAGCATGTTGACTGTTGTTCTTTGATAAGGTAGCAAAAATATTTGTATTTGGAGAATTTAACTTTAATTATGCAGGAAGGTAAGTGTGATAATTCTAGTGCTTGATATATGTTACATCATAGACAGGAAAACATGATAAGTTGACTGTTTAATCTATTTTCTTTTACTTAAAAGTGCATATATGATATATACAGAGAGAGGGAGAACAATAATATTATATTGGCATGTTTCTGTCATGCAGAGCAAGATTATGGTAACATTTCTGTTACATACTCATACTTTCAGTATGTTGTAATGCAGTCATAAAGGTTTGCTTTAAGTAAAAGATGTAGGAGCAATTGTGTTCACTGCAATTTCCAAATACATACTGGCTAGTTTCAAATTATAGAAGTTCAGAGTAAATTAGTGATGTTGCCTGATCTAATTTTGAACTCAAATGAGTAAAAGTTCTAAGATTGTTTGTTTGTTTGTTTGAACAGTCATTTCTCTACCAGGGCCTATAGCTATCAGAATTAAGAAATAGCAAATTGAAATATTGTCAGTTCTGCAATCTAGGTTCCTGCTCATGTGCCGTAACTTTTTTAATAAACATTTCCATATTGCTATTGTCATGATCTGTACTGTGGGACAATACAAAACTGAATATGTGTTGTGTTAATCAGCTACAGTCTATCAAACTGACTACACAAGGTCGTGTATCTTCAGATTACTATGGTCTGTATGATGCAGAAGGCCAGGGTGGATGATGACAGTGTTTCCTTTGGCCTGTCAATGAATAAACCTATGAAAAGGTTATTGACTGTAGACAAAATTTAATTTTAACAAAAAATACATTTAAAAAAATATTTAACTGTATATTTACTGGATAGGCTGGGATAGAGAGACTCAAATGGCTCCAAAGGAGCCCTTTCAAGTCTCCTGAATAAATGTAATACACATTTTATATATTCCTATGAACTTTTGTTCTTTTTCTTCTTTCAAAGTGGGGCAAAGGGAGGGGATAATTAAAGAAAAAGATTTTTTATGGAGAATTTTGTGAATGAACATAGCAAAAACTAATAGATTCAAACATAAGGGGCAAACTTACTCCTTTTCTTAGAAGTATACTTCACCTCCCGAATTGCTTGATCAAGACTCCTGTGCCATTTAGCACTGTGAGTTAAGAGCATAAGGCTTAATTTTTGAATTTTCAACTTTTTTGAGGGTCCTGCTTATTCACAATCTAAATGTCAGATAAATGTAGCTTTTGGTACCAAATTATATAGAATCTAATTCTAGGTTGTTGGTTAAAAAAAAGTGCATAGACTAGAAAGTCAATCTGCCTGTTAACAATAGAAGCATTAAATTCCTTTTTTTTTTTTTTTTTTTTCATTTGAACCATCATTTAGATAAACCTTTAAAAAGACTAAAAGTGCACTGAACAGTGAATCTTCCAGGCACTGGATTTTTAAGAAGATAGAAATGCAAGATACCATACCATTAGCAGCCTAAATTGGAGAGAGTACAAGATGAATGGGTGGAGGAGCAAGGATATGACTTCAGGGACTTGCTCTGTCCTGGCTTCCATATCTTCTCACAGTGTGGCCTAAGTTTTATCACCTACTGCAGAGGTGAAAGAAGCCATGCACCATAGCAGTAGGAGATGTGAAGCAGCCATTGCAGAATAGCTCCCTGTTGCCTTTTGTTTTTGTCAAGGCTGTCTCTGGGCACGTCTGTTTCCAGAGTGTAAGTAGATGACTGCAGCTCTGTGAGCCATAAGGGAAATTGTTATTATCAGTGGAGGAAATAAATGTCAGTGGCCACTTATGTGTTCAGCTATGCTGTAAATCAAATAATATTGTGTGGGAGCTGAGGAACAGATAAGCTGTTATTGAATACAATGGTATAGCTGTGACTGATACACCAGTACTGTAATGTTAGGCATACTTCCTTAGCTCACAGACTGCAGACAAACAGAGTGGTTCTCATAAGATAAGACCATTTCAATATATGTCAGTTACAAAATCAGGTGCAAATGAAACATATACTCATAAAATTAATGTCTGGTTATATGCATGTAATTCAATGAATTGTCTGCCACTAGTCTCATGAAAAATATGTAATGTGTGAGTCAAATCTGTCTAACCCATTCTTGTGACTTTCCATCTGTGATGTCAGAGGCTGATAGAGAAAGACATTGTCATCAATGCCATCATGTCATGCTCAAAATGGTAAGCATCAAAAGCATACCATCAACTGGGTCCATCTGATGCTTCATCTAAGGTAGCTTCTAATGTTAGGCAGCATAGATTTTGTATGATGTGTCATTGTTTGATGTATGTATGTATGTAACTAGGAATGCCCAATAATAACCAGAAGATCATATTTTGAGGGACCATCAGTATGTGATCACAGTAAGCATCTGTTCTTAAAATCAAAATGTATTTCAAAGAAGTATGTAAACAGCATTAAACATATGCATCATAAACAGGTCTTGTTTCCCAGTATACATAAAATTTAGCATATCATCTACAAATTACAGTCTATCTATTAACATTTGAAGTTGTAGCTGCCCATTTTGTCTTTGAAAGAAGACATTCTGTGAGTGGTCTACATAAAGTATGTTTGCTTTGTGGAGATAGATGAAATGAATTTTAGAGGCAGAGAAGACATTAATGAAGAAATGCTGATGTAAACTAGCATGCTAAAGACAATTTTCTATACTTGGATGTGCATGCAGCATAGTGCTACTTGTCACAGTAAAACTTCATAAACAATAATCATTACACATGCTGCATTTATGATGGCACAAAGTTTTCCAATCACACAGATTAGTTTCTTCTCCTTCTGTAGAATGACATTGTCCACAGATTATAATTATAGCAACCACGTAAACTAAAACTTTCTGTTTAGTTAATAGTAATTTCTACCCTATGAAATTGCATTGCATCTTTTTTATAACCACAACCTTAATCTCCTTGGAGAGCTCTCAGCATATCTTATTTCATAGCCTTTTATGCCCTCCTTTTTTTTTTCTTTCTGCTCTTGCAGTGAAAAATATACTGAATAGTCTCTCCATCTTGCTGTCTGGCATTTACATATGGAATGATCACATTCCTTTTGTGCCATGCATGTGTCTTGGATAACCCATTTGCCTATCCATCATTCTGGGAACAGGGATTAGTAACAGAAGGCTGAGATAAAAAAACATCTAAAGTACCTGGTTAGTCCTCAACAATATGACAATGGAAGAGTTTGAAGAGTTTTTAGTTAAGTATTGTGTTACTTGAACACTGTCAACAGAACAGTGCAACTCTGCCAATCAGTGCATGCCCATATGGGTTCACCACTTGCAAAGTAGTGTGTTAAGTCAGAAAAGAATGTTTCTAATCCATGTTTCCTGATGTGTTGGCATGTAGCACCCAGTCTACACACAGTCTTAGCTTACATGTCTATGCATAAAGTCATCTGCCTTATGGAAGCCAAGAACATTCAGCGTCAGCAGGCAATCAGTGCTAACTTGTTTCTAATGCATTAAAAAAAAAAAAAAAGAAAACAAAACAAAAAAAAAAAAAAGAAAACAAAACAAAAAAAAAAAAAAGGAAAAAATGAAAAACTTTACAACTTTAAAGAAGAGAAATTTCACAATATAAAGTGACAGTTTCCAATACTCTTTGTCAGTGTTCAAAATTTGATTATATCACTCAAAAAGTAGTGGTTTGTGACTGATATATTGCAATTGAAATGTACAACCCCATATTTATGCATACAGTGATTCTAAACAGAGATACACATACTGTGTATGCTATTGCCACAAAATTGACAGTGCTTCTGTACTGATCATCTTCATATCTTATGGGAGCACCACGTTGAAATCAAGTCTGAGCAGTTTGTCTTCTTGGATATAAGTAGAATTATCTAACTTAGGAAATGGTACCTGTCATCACGTATCCAGAAGACAACGTCAGCAACCTACAGTGCTGTTTTAAATGATACTGACAACTACAGTTCATGCCGGCATAGCGTAGCTGCAGCTTGTATATACATGGTTGTGTTTTGCCTCATAAAGTGCTTTGAACTCTGGCCATGCATCACCAGTTAGATGAAAAGTATTAAAAAGAAACCTTTCAGAATAGCCATTTTCAATACTCACACAGGTCACAGAAATAACTGAGATTGTTATACCCAAGAAAATGTAACCTTGAATAGGAATTCAGAATTGAAGGAATGTGTGATGATGCAAGTAATTTCCAGCTCTTACTCTGCAATGCATTGGGTAAAGCAGTGTCAACTAGATGTATATCTAACATTTGTCTTTACTGTGTTTCCAAAACCATGGAGGCATCTCTTGTCAGTTCTTGCACAGTACTATCTTACTGTTTGACAATCATTTTACAGGGTAGATTGACTGGTTGAAAATAATTTTACAGGATAGATCAAGGCTTATGATCTTCCCTTTTCACCATCCAGGACACACAGGTCATCATCTGCTATCAATATGCATTCCTTTGAAGGTGGTAGTCCTTGGATCACAGTGATGACAAGTACAGTTTTGAATGAACACTCTACTGAAATCTTTTTCAGAGGAAACTTAAACTAGTCATGAACCTTCTTTCCACAACAACTAGGTCCCACAGAAAACCAACTAGGTCTTTTGGTCAAAGACTACAGACAGACTCAAGAGAACCAGCATAAGAACATTTTAATTTCTGATTTCCAGACGAATATAAGAAAAGGAATTAAAGTATTTTGTTTTATTATTGCAAGTACATCAACACCAGTGTTTCAGAAAGGGAAGGAGACAAGGACTACTAACACCACTAAAATTGCATATAGTCAACAATAAAAAAAGAGATATTATCAGGAAGTTGGTGATAGCTTTAAAAGTATTAATGATCTCCAAGAACAAAGATATCTGTTAGGCTATAAAAAGTCCACTAAATTTTGTATTTGGTGTCATAATCCACCAGAGAGCACTTGGTCAAAAGGGTCCTCAGTATAGTTGCTCTAAACCTGACTGCAAATATAGTACATTATTTATCTGATGCAATCAAAATCTTTTGAGACAGATTTAGTCAAATTAATATCAGACTGGATCTCTGCAAAACTTGGTCACAGTGAAATGTTCTTACATTTGTGCTCAGAAATTAGACCTAAAAAGATATCTATGATTTGAAGAATTCCACTGTATGAAATACTGAAGGACAAAGAAGTCCTCTCTTCGTCTATATTACAGCCATGTATCTTTATTTCCATAATATCCTCATCCTGAAGTGTTTGATATTAAAGAAATGCTTTTATGGCCATTGGATGGACCATCTATTGCTATTTCTATATGTAAATTGATAAATTCAGTCAAACTTCTGATTCCTCCCCCACCCCTTTTTTCGCTGCACCTTGATGTGTTTCCCTGTCACCACACTGACTAATTAAGCCAGCATTTAATTTACATGCTCCTTGAAGGCAAGTGGGAAGTGATCTGTTCATTATACAAAGAAATTAAGAAAATGCAATTTTGTTGTCTATCTCATTTAATCACATACAACTTTCTACAGTTTGTCACTAGGAGATACAGCTTTTTCTGTCTACAGTGAAGACATAGTACCTTCTCAAATCTCCTGTGAATATTTAAGGCACCTCATGTGTATCTTTCACTGAATCTTGTTCATTGTCCAGTACCCCAGCACTGAGCTCCAGGTTACTCAACATCAGATTATTGAAGTCTCTGCCATCCATTGACATTGTCATCCCTAAATCCTTTATGAAAATGGCAGGGTAGAGTCAGCACTGACCATCATGAATTCTTTATTTGCGTCTTGCGGCTACTTAACTTGTAACATGTACAAAGATGTTGATGTTTGAAATACACATCAAACCTTTAGACATCAGTGTAAAAGCTGATACCTACCATTTTTGATGCCAGCCATTGCATGCTATTTGCCTACATAGTTTGTGACATCTGTGAAAGGTGAGAAGTCTAGAAAGCTGCATTTCAACAGTTTGTATTATTTCCAGTGGTTCCACTTCTCATTTTTAGCTTGTTTTTCTCTTTCTCCATTGCATTCTGATACCTATAATCTGTGTCATGGATATTCAGAAAAGAATTTTATGGCTGGATTCCTTCCTCTACCATGAGTCAGTACCTACTCATATATCACCTACTGTTACATTACTGCTGTAACATAATATGCACTGTTGCATGGCAGAATGCTTTGCTATTATGCATTGTTTTCTGATTGATCCTAATTTTTAGGTATCATAAATAACATATTTATGGAGAGCTCTCTTTGTCATCTGCTACTGTAATTTGGATTCATTGCCCAGTTCAGTCACAGAGAAAGCTGCAGGTGTTTGACTTCCGAAGTTTTCTCTATGTGATGAGTGTTCCTATATGGTCAGAAGCTGTTTGAGGGAGGTGATGTCTGTTCCTTGCCAGTCCCATGGTTAGTATTATTAGCAGTTGAAGTGTGTGCAGCTAGTTTTGTCATTCTGTAGTTTGATATGAATATATATAAGAAAGGTACATTGCTTTCCAATCTTCATACACATCTTTGTTTCTCTTTCTGAATAACCTGCACTTTGCTTTCTCTCCAAGTGCTATTTTCCTGTATCTATCAGAACTTGATTTCTTCCATAGTTCTGCTTGTTGGGTGTTATTTTAGCAGCTGATTCCATTTTCCTTCTTGTTGACATTCCTTCATCTCTAATTCCAACAGAAATTGTTCTGGTTCCAGTATGTTAGCTAGAAGCTACTACAGTTGTGCCTCTGCCCACATAGTGATTTGCTTATTTATCCTCCACTTCTGAGAAAGGGGAAGTCAACCTTTCATGCAGAGACAGGGGTGTTCATACAGTTGGTAGGATATCTCTGAAAGTGGTTTTATGCATAACATGACCATAAAACCTACACATTGTTAACATCAACTCTTCAAGCTCTACTTGTTCAACTACCCAGCAGTTGTTTATTTAATTTACAAAGTCTAACAAAGAAGTCAGAATATGGATGTGATGATTTCTCTGTGTGAAAAGAATTTCTTATTTTTGTTCCCTTTTCTCTGCTTAGCCCCATATTCATTTCATGCCCATGTTCCGCTCATTAGGATGTGTGTTACTATCAAAATAACTGAAGCATTTATTTGCTTTCTGCAACTAAATTTTATTTTATTATTGTTATTTTATTTTATTGGCTCACACAGCATTCTATACAGTAACCTTTTTATAACTGACATATGTTATTCCTTCAGGTAGCTTCTACTGACAAACACAAAGCTTGTTTGTGTGCAAATGCAAGGCTGACTAAATGGTGCTAAAGTGTATTATGACTGTCAGATATAATCAGGCAAAATTTGTGGTGCTTAGACTGATTTTTTTCATTGATTTTATTGATCAATGCATTGAACAGTGTTTTATTATACACATTTTGTCTCTTATTAGTAAATCAAGACCTCATAGTGCATTGTTAAACTAAATGGGTTAATTAATCTATGTAACAGCTCACCAAGGTAATCTCTTTAACTCCTTATACTGTTGTGTCATTAAAGGTCAAGGGGTCATGATAATAATCTCATTGCTGTAGACCATTAACATGACTGAACATTTTCAACAAAGTACTTATGTTTACAATGCTATAACCCTTTGACTGCTGCGGCAACCTTTAACCACAGAACGTCACATGCCAGGATCATCATTATGATTCTTGCCATGGCAATCAAAGAGTTAAGGGCTGTGCAGTGATTTGTTTTATATTTATTAATTTATATTTATTTTTTGTTTTCATTTGAGAAGGGGCAATTGGGGTGGGGCAGTTCTTGTCTGCTGTAAGTGTCTTAACCAAGGGAAGGGTTAAAATGGCTTTTTATACTATTGCATCTTATGTACTTACCATCATTTCATTGTGTTGTAATTAAAAAAAACATCTGTCAATAAATAAGAGAACAGAAAAAAATTTTCATAAATGCATTGTGGTTTAATTGGTATATATTACTGTTAAATTTATAGCTGGTGTTCTTTAGATCCTGTATAGCATTAAAGTAAAATTTAGCCTTAGAACAGGAATGCCTATGTATAACAAGAGATAATGAAAATGTATAGATGGATATATCTGGGTATGAACAAGGTGAAGGAAGCATTAGTTGATTTTTCTAGTCAAAATAGAGTAGGAAAAACTAATTTGTATGGAAAAGAGATGGAGTAAATGCTAGTGGACCTACTTCTGTAATGTTTGAAGAGCCACACATTAGATATTGCTGTCATAGCCATTCCAAAAATAATGAACAGGTGGCTGAATTCCCTCCTTTGTTGTATATAACAAAAAACATAGAAAGTTCAATGTAAAGAAATGAGGAGTCTAATGATTTAAGTCAGAAGATATGTGAAGAATAAATACAACAAAAAAATTTCTTAAATTGAATTCCAATAGACGACCAGAAGACGAGATGCAAAGGAAAATTTTAGCAATCTAACTCAGCTTTGCAAATTCCTCCCATATCAGCAAACATGTAATTCTTCTTAGTCTATAAAGGATTATAGGTTTTTTACACCCATGCATATGTGTGGTCATAGGAAACCAGGAACAAGCTCAGGCTCTTTGGAGTGAAACATAGAGTTATTATTGTTTCAGTGTCCTAGCAAGAAAGAAGGCAGTGCTTTTAACTTGATCCAATATCTCAGACCAAATTCATCACATAGCTAAATTATCTGAAGCTTTGCTCTTTTCCATTCTAAATCAGAGGTGCATATGTAAAAGAGAAATCACTGATTTCACTTCTCACACAAAAGAGAGGAAAGGTCCCTGGTTGAGCATTTTCTGCAGGTGACTAACAATAAAAACACCAGTTCTGAATTGAATGACTTGGGGAGTGTCATAAATATCTCAGCATCCTTAAGTTCATGGCAGTTTGTTGTTTCTGAAAAATTTGAATGAAAACAAATTCCATTTTGAGCTATGTCTTCTTAATACCATTCCCTTCACAGATAAAGGTGATGCTACAGGCAGAAAACTGATTAGTAAACATCTAACAGTCACAGTTAACATATTTGGTGTCATAACTCAATGTTTTTCAGATCTATTGCCATACAATTATGTGGTGGATTATTACATTTTTGTTTTAATGTTTGGGCCCAAATTCAGGATTTAACTTCCAGAAATTCTCCTTCAAAAACTTTTCCAATCAAGAAGCAGTCAGTATTATGTTAACCAGTTAGACAAAAATGATTATGAATAACAAATATTAATCACTGCTTGCCAACGACTTTCTTGTTACTTGTTTGAATGATTGCAAACAGTGAACCCAATCAACTAAACATCTGGATATCAACAGCTGTCAATGGAATTAAAGCTTATGAATATATATTATTTTCTTCAGGTGAAAACAGCATACAGTGGCATGGAACTTGCTCATTTTCCATTCAAAACAAACTGAGAATAAAAGAAACCAATATTTTATAGAACACCTACTGAGCCATCTGGGAAAACTTTGGACTACTTATGATTGTTGTAATTGCACTTTAATGAACATTGTTCAGTCCTAAATTGTACAATACACATGAGTAAAGCTCCCTTTTCTCCAAGTATATTGACAGCACATTGCTGGTGTGGTGAAAATGAGTCAGTATTGGAAAGGAGAATTTTGCTATAAGATTTGCAAATTTTAGGTGCACACATGATTTGGGCTTCACCAGTACAAAAAGCTAAACCCTCAACAGTGCCTAATCAGTGTTCACTCATGTCACTTTCAACCCAAATGGAAGTGTATTGTGATCCTGTGCACAAACTTTCAGAAGGCAAAGGAGTTTTCCCAACACTTAACAAAACCTCTTACTTCATGATGTGTCATATTAAATGTAACATACAGACATACATTTCACTGAAATGCTTCTTACCCCCATGGATATTCTTATTTATTTTTATATTCTAAATCTGAAATAGCCAAACCACAATTCAGGAGAACCACTGTATTATGATGCAAAGATAAAGCAGCATCCAAGAAAACTACTAAAAAAAAAAAGCATTTGAAAAATATTTCTGAAGATGTTTTTATATTACTATTTAATTTCAGAAGTTTCCAGGCTGAAATAAATATCATTGCTACCACAGTGTTCAATATATTGACATGAAGTTTGGTTTGCAAATCATTCATCCCTTTTCAAGTTACTGCAAGACACAATTCCTAAAGAGCATGCTTAATTTCCCAGATGTTTGTGTGAAATTACTGTCATTAATCACCATATTGATTATCTTTCTTCACTTTTCCAGGATTCTTCTATTTAAAATGTTACCCTGAAGTGACATGTAGAGGCATTCTTGTTATCCATTGCTGTCTAATTGCTAGATAAGACATTTACTGTGCAGTGCTTTTATGTTGTGGTTCATAGATAATTCTTGCTTTGATTTTCAACATCAGTCCAACATTCTCACCATGACATATGGTAAGTGTGGCTGCACTCCCCTTGTTTCTACACCAGGAAGTTGTTATTCTGTCACACTGACCAGCTTCCCACTGCATGCCTTTGATCATACTATGATTAAAGTAATAGAGTCAGTTTAAAAAGATCCTGAAGAGTAACTTTTTAATGTTCATGTTGTTCTTTTGTAAGGAAATACTAACTTATCTGTAAAGGACTAGTTTTACAAGAAAGATACAGTTTTGGAATACTGTCACAATGTCAAGTTTGTTCTCAGATCTCTCCCAGGTCCTGTTTCCTTGGCAGCCCACATTCTAAGTGGATTTCAGATTGCAGTGGATTGCAGATTTTCTTTTGGAGTGCACTAGGTAGGTCTTTTAGACAAAAAAAATCTGTGTTTTCTTTTGTGAGGCAGATAGTCCAGGAATCACTCTGGCATATGGGTAGCATAGCATCATCCCTTCCATATGATCCCAGCAGGTATAAGACTTTTGGGCATAAGGCATGTTCTGAAAATACCTCACTTCAAAATGAAATAGAACCTCACTGTTCATGAGAAGTTCCGTTCAGTTAGAAGAATAATGAGTTTTGAGTTCTGCTTGAGTATAACTGCAAACTAGTCAGGCACTCTTTATATTCAGAACTGTAGCAAACTCAGAAGTAAAGAAAAGTTTGACCTTCTCCAAGGTCAGCCTAGTCCATCAGAAAAACAGTTTGGGATCAGAAACACAAATGCCACTTAAAAGTCTAGCAAAGGGCACAATTGCCAACTTGTAGCTCTGAATCTGTGCCTAAAGTAACCATATTAGGGCTTTACCCGAATATAATAGATTTACTCTCTAGCTGGGGACCTTTGAAAGTTAGTTCCTCTCTCCATTAAACAGAGAGCTACATTTAGGAATTAATTTAAGACTCTCTCTTCCTAAGACATGTAAGTTAAATCAATTCTATCCCTTTCACCTCTCTAGCCAGGAAAACAGAGATGCAGACAATAGAATAAATGCTGGGAACAGTAACACTCAGAGATCTCACACAATGAAAAGAAATGGCGTATGTCAGCACTGTCAGGAAGCACAGTACAAAGAGGAAATAAAAAAGAAAATGGAAAGGTTACTCAATACATACTTCTCTGTGTTTAAATATATGACATGATCTTGCACACCTGACTTCCCTACATTTGTGTCACTGCCCAGGCAACAACCAAATCAAAGTCTCCATGGGAGACAGTCCTCCACAGACTTCCACACAGTGAGTCCTTCCCACAGGCTGCAGCTCTTCATGACCTGCTCCTATGTGGATCTCTTTCACAGGGTGCATCCTTCAGGAATAGACTGCTCCATATTGGGTCCTCCACAGGGTCGCAAATCCTGCCAGCAAACCTGTTCCAGAATAGGGCCTTCCCTCCATAGGATCACAGGTCATGCCCTGTGCCTGCTGCAGTGCAGGCTTCCCACGGGGTCAGAGCCTTCTTTGGGTATAGCCACCTGTCTGAGATCCTCCACAGACTGCAGGTGGATCTCTGCTCCACAGGGGACCTCTATGAACTGCAGGGTCACAGCTGCTTCACCGCAGCCTTAACCACAGGCTGCAGGACAATTTCTGCTCTAGTGCCTGAAGCAGCTCCTCCCTGTCCTCCTTTGCTTACCTTGGTCTCTGCAAAGCTGTTTCTTTCCTGTATTTTTACTTCTCTCTCTGGTTGGAGTTGCAGGTTTTTTCCCCTTAAAAGCATTATTCCAGGGTTGCTATCACTGTCACTGGTGGGCTCAGCCTTGGCCAGCAGCAGGTCCCTCTTGGAGCCAATTGTCTTTGGCTCTGTTGGATGTTTGGTAAATTTCTATCAGCTCCTCACAAAAGCCCTTTCCGTAGTCCCCTGTTACCAAAACCTGGCCATGCAAACTCAGTACAACCCCTTTTTGTTTTCTTCTGTTTACACCAACTACAATTCAGGTATAATTAAGTCACTCACCAGCTGTATGGAAAGTGCCTTCACTGATTCTCTCTTGAAATTCATGCGTGTAGCAGAGACTTTGCACATTAAAGAAAAGCACTGAGAAGACACATTTATTGGACTATCCCATATGGACTTCAGTTAGCAGGACGGGACATAGGTGGGATCAAAAAGAGGCTTTGCGAGAGCAGCAGTGCTAAATGCCCTCTGCTTGTAATGCTGAATGCAAACTACAGCTTTTGAACACACAGTCCTTTGTACAGAGCTTTGCTTGTATGCTGGCTTATACTATATAGCTCAAGCTTATATTTCTTGAGAAATGTTATTGCCCTTTGTATACTAGGGTGTCTCAGAGGATGAAGGAACATATAAATTTGTATGAATAGAATATTACTAACATAATAAAAAGATGGGAATGGAGGAAAGATAAACAATGTGTGACAAATGAGAAAAGCAATAAAGAGCAGAGTATTTAGCAAGAATACTTCTGAGCTTTTTAATTTTGGCAATGGAGTTTCTGTTTACTTAACTTTGGGGAAATCTGGACCATGCTCATTTTCCTGGCTCTATTATTTAATAAGCCCAGGTACAATCACTAGTTATAGAGGAAGCAGCAAAATAAATCCAGATTGACAATACCAGGAAAGTATAAAATGTCTCGATGTGAGAACTTTACTCAAATCCTTTGATATGAAAGGGACTTTGCCTAATGCTGTAAAGTCCTAATGACCTTTGAAAATGCAAACAGGGAATTGTAATCTCATTTAAATGTTAATTAAAAGAATTGAACCTAAGTGGTTCAGAGAGACAAGAAATTGAAAGTTCTGAAGATTAAATTATTCCTTTGATAGATCAGTCTACATGATGCTGAGCAGTACTTATGCCTCTGTTGATGTGGGCTACAGGAACAGCTCCTTGGGGGACAAAAACTCTCTCTTCACTTCTCCCACCTCTCTCCAAATTACACTGACACAATCATACATGCCTGTTTATCTCAAAAGCTGTACAGTTCATGCAGAGCTTTCTTTTTCATACATAAAAGTAATTATTTTAGCACTGGTAATCTTATTCCCCCATGTCTCTTTTCCTTCATAATCTTTACATGGATTATTGTGGCAGTTATTTCCAGACTGCAGTCTGGCAACCTCAGGAGTTCCTCTAAGGCTGATTCTTTCTCTCTTCATAGAACGTAAAGTAGTTTTGCAGGTGCTTTCATAGTCTTGTGGCTAGAGTGAGAAAGATACCTAGGTGATAGCAACACTAGCCTAACTTGAATAATATTCAGCTTCCCAGCAAAGTCAGATTACTTTTTTGACCTTTGGTGAATCACATAATTGCCACTGGCCAGCTGTTTTAGTATTCTTTACTGAAATGAGTAGAATAACAACCAATAAAGAGTTGTGTGACTAAGCACTCCGTACCCTGAGCACCAAAAATGTGTTTAATAATAGTCAATCTTTTAAGCAAGGTAACACATTTGCACATTTGTTTCTTAAGAAACACTGAAGGAAGAAAACAGTACAACTCTGCCTCTAGTCTTCTAGACACATCTGGAGTTCTGAGTCATCATCAGCTGATGAATTGGAAGATTTCACATTTGGAGATAGCTGATTCATTCAAGCATTGTCCCTGGGGTGTGGACACTTCTGGACTCCAAAGCCCCTGAGCTCAAGGGCATCTGTGTCTTCTTAGAAATTAGATGGCTTTCATCAGTGCAGTCTTTCCTTGTGTCTAAAAAGGGAAAAATTAGATATTTAATCTTCAGAGAGCTTTTGCCATTCATGTACTTAACCCAGAGAGAGAAGAAGGACTTTAGATACTGTTTAAGTACTGTTTACTCAGTGTCTCTCAGTATTGTTTTTCCTCAGCCTTTATTATGGCAACTAGTGTGAATCTGATTCTAAACTGCTTCTCCAGGCAATGCAGAGGGAATTTAGATATTAGCTTAGACAATGAAACAAAGACTCAGCAGTGACATCTTAAGTTAGGCTACTGATAAATTCTGTGATGATTCTGTGTTTCTTCATACTCCAAGGTTACATCTGTCACAGTAAGTTCTTTCTGACTAGAACAAGTTGGCTGAACTCCTTCCCAGGAACGTTCTCTGCAATCACCAGAGTAAAACAAGAAGGAAAGGGGAACAGAGCAGAGATTCCCCAGCAGTTTATGCAAGAGACCATGGTGAACTGAATATGGACACTGTCTCATGGAGGACCCTAGTCTGGAGCATGTTCTTTCTCAAAGACTGCAGCTTTTGGAGAATCCCCGCACTGGAGTAGGGGAAAAGTGTGAGGAGGAAGTGGTAGCAGGGAAACGTTGTTTCAAACTGACCATAACCCTCATTCCCCACTCCTCACCCCCAAACATGAAGACGTTCAAGAGTCAGGAATGTAAATGTGAAGTCTAGTCTAGTAAAAGGGAGGGACGAAGGGAGGTCAGAGTTTCAATTTTTTCTGTGTTTCTCACTATCTAAACCTATTTTAACTGTCAATAAATTAAATTCATTTCCCACTAGATGACTCTGTTTGCTTATGGCAGTGGTTGTTAGGTGACCTCCCTGTCTTCAGCTCAACCCATGAGGTTTTCCGTCCTGTTTTCTGCCCCTGTTCTGTGGAAAAGGGCATCTAAGAAGCTGTGTGGGTGTCTGACTGCTAGACAGAGATAACTCCCTGCAACTATTCTTTATTTTACTTTATTTGACAGTATACTGGGCACTATTTTCCTGGCACAAATTTCTGTGGACATGCAAAATTCTGTATCTATCTTAAGAATAGAAGAACACGGAGAGGTCAAATTGTCTTCCTGGATGTGATTATCACAGTATCATCTTGAGCTGAAATGTCAGTATAAGATGTTATAGAAATAGTTGATAGGATGATAAGTATCAAACTTCCACTGTAATTAGAAATAACTGATTTATGAACTGTGTTGATTCATGTCTTTCTAAAACTGCTGCATGACTGGAAGATGGTTAAAGTGAACTTTTAGAGAGCTTTGTACAAAATCTGAAAAAACTGCAGTCAAGTAAACTGTTATAGTGAGCAAAGTTACCTTAGGAGAGGAACAACAATAAATACAATACATGAGAAGTGGATCAGAATTACTTTAGTAACAGAATAATATATTGCAGTTCTTGAAACAAATAATTAATGCTAATCAGGATAATACACTTATTTGGATTCCCAAAAGGCATTTAGTAAGATCTTTCTCCAAATACTCTTAGAGAAATTTATTTATAACAGCAAAGAAGTCAAGGTCCTCTGATGTTTATTAAACTACAAGAAACAGAAGTATTACCATCTAGCTTCCACAATAAAGAGAAATAATAAATAAAATTCATAGCAGTCTATGACAGAGACTATTATTCATTATACTCATAAATGATCTGGAAAGAATTGTACTGACAAAGGTTGGTGATGATACTAACGGTAATAAAGACAAAGAATAAGTGTAAATAGTTATAAAAAGAAAAGCTGCACAATAGCAAGAGACTTGGAAATGAAATGGTATATAAATGAAATTATGCACAAGTGAAGCACATATGAAAAAATAAAATTCATGTATATAATGATATTTTCTGAGCTGAGTATTAGTGTTTGAGAAAAACTCTTAGGAATATGAGAGACAAATCTGCAAAAGTGTCAATTCAATACACTTTGGCAATAAGGAAAGGCAAATGAGATGTAAAAAGATGTTAGGAATGGAACAGAGAACAAAACAAAATAATAACAATAATGAAAAAATCATTATACTGCTGTATAAATCCATTGCATACCTGCATCTTGAATTCTATTTGAAGTTCTGCTTTGTTTTCTTCACCTGAATGTCACAATTTGTGTAGTGGCAAAGTAATAACATTCTATAATGTATCTCTGTTTGGATAAAGGCTACAAGGATGACCAAAAATTTTGTCGCTGTCCGGAAGGGAAAGAAGGAACGGTCCACGCAGGGAAGGGTGTGAACAGGCGTGAACACTTTATTAAAGGCTCACTGGATTCTTATAGGATTTGGTTGGAGCATTCTAGAACTTGGGTGGAGTTAGGGGTGGATCGTGACACAAAAGGAAAAGGGAAGGAGGGTTTATAACTTATAAGGAAGAACTGGGGGTGGCTTAGCCTTATAGGGTGGTGCTGCATTGCCCCACCAGCTAGCTAATGGGGTTTTAGGGGTACAAAAACCAATCAGGGGGCTGTAACCGGGGTTTCCATAACTTATCAGAACAGTTGACCATACATAAGTAATAGAATGGTAATAATTACCTATCTAATACACCTTTTATCCTAACTATAACATTTGAATAGTATAAAAACTTGCAAAAACAGCAGCTCTATGGCAAAGGGTATATAGCTGGTGGTTGTGGCAGTCTCTAGTTGGCAGCAGACTGTTTCATCTATGGGTAAAAATTATTCTCTTGGCAGTCCCCGACAGGTGCCTCCCCTGACAAATTATCAAAGTTGTTTCTATTTTATAAGAAATTACTATGTGTAGGAGGACTTTTCAAACGGTAGCTGAGGGGAAACACAGAAGTGGTCTGACAAGCAGTTATATGAATAAGTGTATAACAAGCAATTTTTCACTCACTTGTTTACCCCATAAGTGATTTAAATGAAACTAGCAGATGTAAGGCTTAAAGGTAGCCATAGTAGATTCTTTACTCAACACACAGGTAAGGTGTTCATCTGCTTGTTACAATCATAGATGTATTTACATTTACATTAAAAACTAAATATTAATCCTTGGAATAGTTTAAATATATCTGTTGGCTCCCCAACAGAGCAAGTTAATCAATATAATACTCTGTACTAATCTACTCTTTAAAAACTGCAGTATGTGTATGGCTCAGAGTCATAATGGACATCAAAAGTGATGTCCCTCAGGGGTCCATACTGAGACCAGTGTTATTTAATACCTTCAGTAATGACACAGATGAAGGGATCACATGCACCCTTAGCAATGTGTGGATGACTCCAAGCTGAGTGGTGCAGTTGACACACATGAAGGACAAGATGCTGTCAGGAAAAGCTCGACAAGTGGGCCCGTGGGAATCTCATGAGGTTTTTCAGGATCAAGTTCAAGATGTTGCACTTGGGACAGGGCAGTGCCCAATAACACTATAGGCTGTGGGATGAGAAGCTTGAGAGCAGCCCTGCCAAGAAGCAAAGCTGGACATGAGCCAATAATGTAACCCAGAAGGCCAACTGTGTCCTGGGCTGCATCAAAAGAACTGTGATAAGCAGGTCAAGGGGGGTGATTCTGTCCTTCTACTCCCCTCTGGCGAGACCCCACCTGGAGTGCTTCATCCAGCTCTGAGGTCCTCGGTAAAGGAAGGACAGTGACCAGAGGAAGGCCACCAAGATAGTTAGAGGATTGAAGCACCTCTTCTATGAGGAAAGGTTGAGAGAATTAAGTTTGTTCAGCCAGGAAAAGAGAAGGCTTCAGGGTAGCTTATTTGTGCCCTTCCAGTACCTAAAGGGAGCGTACAAGAAAGATATAGAGAGGCTATTTGCATATAGTGACAGGATCAGGGGTAACAACTTCAAAACAAAAGAGTGTAGGTTTAGATTAGATATTAGGAAGGAATTGTTTACTGTAAAGGTGGTGAGACATTGGAAGATGTTGACCAGAGAAGTTGTGGATGCCCCATCTCTGGAAGTTTTCAAGGTCAGGCTGGATGGAGCTCTGAGCAACATGGTTTAGAAGAAGGTGTGTCCCTGTCTATGGCAGGGGAATCAGAACTAGATGATCTTCAAGGTCCCTTTCAACTGAAAACATTCTGTGATTCTATGACTCAGTGATTATATACTTATATATATATATATATTTTTGCATTCAAGCAGGAAGATTAAGAAAACCTGAATACCCGATGTACAGTTTACAGTGAAATAGTTATTTGGCATAGTTTCTCAAGAGAAGGTAACATTTTTTTCTAAGGAGCAAGAAAATAATTGAAGATATGTGATGTAGAACAGGATTGATTAAGTAATACTTTCTCAGACGGCTTCTTCAGAGACCATCACTTTCTAAATAATTTTAAAATCTTTTAATGGATTTAATACTCCTTAATGGATTCAGTAATTCTGAAGAGCTATGATCACCATATTGTGCCTTGCTGGCCCTTGAGGGCAAGTCAGGTAACACAGGCAAATTCTGCCTTGTTATTTTGCACTGGGCTTTCTGCAGTACTTGCCTCAATAGTCAACAGCTATTCAGTTCTTTAAATTTTTGTTATAAACAAATAGATGCATCTGGGACATGAGTGCCATGACATTTTTAGCCTTAAAAGAATTAAATTTGTCAATGAAATTGAAAGTTTTACCCTCTGTGAAAACTACAGAGTTAGTTCTGATGTTTTGTGTATTTGTCAGTGTTTTGAAAGAGGCCAAGGAAAAGTGACTTTGTCAGCAGCTTACATAACTTAAATAGATAGAAAATAGAAAAACAGCAAAAATCCAAACAGAATGGGAAAATCTAGCTGACAAAAGAAATAACACTAGCATTATTTCTCATCTGTCACCATTTCTTCTCCCCTTGATACACTGGAAAGATAAAAAGAAATGGGTTCTTTATCAATAACACTTGGCCATGAATTTTTGATACATAACAAGAAACATATTGCACTGTATCTATACAGTACTAAATTGATTCCATGGTTCAGATTTTCCTCTGGGCACTTTTGCAGAAAAGAAAGAATTTTTTTCCCTTGTATTTGGACAATTCTGCATCATAACTGAATTTCACCTTCTTTAAGAGATTCAGAGAATGGCCATGTTAGGTACGGGACATGGGAAAAAATGTATTTTTGCTTTTAGTAAAGTCAGTGGGTATGTTGGGCCTGTTTGATGTAGCCCAGATCCAACCAACTGTCAAGTTGCTTGTCAAGAAAGAACTGTGTCTGCCTCCAGAGCAAATTCACAGGAACCAACAGCTTTTTGGCTGTCTATCATGTAGCTCATGATATGGTTGTAGGCTCCTTTGGAAGAGTTTTAACCTAATTATCTTTCCATTACTGTACAAAATGGGCCATTGGTCCCCTGATTCTTCACTCTGGTGGCTATCCTCTCTTATTCTGTATCATGTGGATTAGTTTTGGTATTCACCACACAAGTTTTGTGCTGAAGGAATGTAGGGGCTCTGATGGGGCTTGGAGCTCTTAGAAAGAAGAGTAAGGCTGCTTATGAGCCCAGTGCCTGCAGATGCCTCACTCTGTATGCCAAGTGTGACTCAGAAGGGTCCCCTAGGACTCTGAGCTAAAGAGATGCCAAAGCCAGTTCCCTTAAGTCTATGAGCTAAAAGGATGGTAAAGCCATTGAACTTCAGGACCAAGACATTCTTTACTGTGTGGGGAGTGAGACATTGGAAGAAGTTGCACAGACAGGTGGTAGATTCCCCATCCCTGGAATCTTTCAAGGTTGGATTGGATGGGATTCTGATCTACCTGAAGATCAGAGATGTTCAACTAGCCAATCTCTGTTGAAAATCCCTGTTGTACTAGATGACTTTTCGAGGTCTCTTACAATCCAAGCCATTCTATGAATCTGTGATTCTGTGATCCTGTTCTCACCTTCAGGTTTGTTCAAGGCTTTCAAAGAGTCCACACTCACAAATGGGACATTCTGGTGACTGGCCCTGTCCTAGAATCTGTCCTGTAGCTGCTCCCACTGTCTACAGTATCCTAGACCTGTGCAATAGCTAGCTCCCAGACTTTATGGTATAACTCACTGGTTAGTCCAGCTTGTAACTTAGCAGTAAAATGCACACACAGATGGATCCCTCCAGGAGCTGGCCTTAGACCATCAACATATCCAGTAGCTGGCCCCAGCTCCCAGTCTGTCCAGCTGCCAGATGCTATTCCTATAAGACACTTTGATCCATACACAGACTATTTCCATGGCAGCTTCCTATGGACCAGCTAGTCCATCTCCATGATCACTAACAGGTCTCAATCACACACATGCAGACACACAAAGTACACACATGTAGAAAAACATTAAGGAGAAGGGTTTAATAGGAAAACTAAATAGACTATGATGATAATGGCCAGGGCTTATGCACCTAAGTATGCCAGACTAATGACGTTTTTACACACAACTTGTTTAGGCCCTTCTCCTAAGCATCGTATCACAAACTCCACAATCTCACAATCTGCTTCGAATATTCCTTAATAAATTTCTTCTTTTTCATGAGTGTCAGGATAATCTTGTTGCCCACTTCTTATCAGTTACAAAACACCTGGATGAACCTTCTCAAGACTTTGAGTGTTTCTGTCCATACCTGAATCAGACACCTGAAAGCTTCAAACTTTGATACTGTATCTGTTATCTACAGCTCATTAGGATATGTGCATCTGCATCTGGGTGTTTAATTTATTACTTCTCCTGTCTCATTTTCTAATTTTTTTTTTTGTGTTGACTACCCATTAATAAGGCATCCTCATAAACTGCACATCATGACTTTTACATATTCCAGTGAAAGTGGACCGCATGTGTAAGTTATTCAATGATTTAGTTTAATTAGAGACCATTTTCTAAGTATGCACATCTTCAGGAGAACTTAGCAAAGAAATTATAGGGAGATTCTTACAAAGCTTCCTGCATTTCAAAACTTTGTTGGTGAACCAAAGCCCCTGTAATAGTTCCAGATATGGTTCCAGGAACACTCAGTATATCCAAATGTTGTAAATGCCTGAATCAGTTGAAATATCTGACTGGAAGGGTATGGTTCAACATACTTTAACAGCAATGCAATAACAGCTGGATTGTTCACAAGTACTTACGGAGAGATAAATTTCAAACATATACTGAGCTATTATATTCCCAACTCGATAAGATATTTAAACTGGGGAACTAAGTCCTTTTCAGCAGGGAAATTAAGCTTACATCTCTGTAAGGGATTTGGGTTCCTGAGTCTGGGATCACTTGTCTGAAGTATGATAATAGTAGAAAGAGATGGATCGACAATGAGAAGTCATGATGTGCAATGTACTGAAAGCAATTATCATCTCATTCAGGATCTTTTAGTAGAACATTTTTTATGAATCAAAGTATGATTCATAAAATAGAAGTAAGGCAAATATCTCTTCTGAGAGTAACATGTACCAAGAAAAAAATATGCTGTTTCTTCAAGTTGATTATGTTAGCAACCCTAATACTTCAAGAATGTTTTCTTTTTCCTTCACTATATTTGCAGATTACCAATTTTAAATTGCTAAATATATTGTAAACATCACTAAAAGACAGCATCAAATATCTTAGCAATTTCTTGAGCTTGGGAGATGCACAAAATAGAACAATTACCAGCAGAAGGACTCTCCTTTTTGTCAACGTCTCTCTCATCTGCATCTCAAAGATCTGCTACATACTACATTAGATGAAAAAAGAAATTAACTAGAATCAGAGTGGACAGCTGTCTTCATTTACTTTTTTCTTACTACTACCGTTCCTGGAAGGATTGATGTAGAAAATTCAATTTTCTTTTCTATACAGGATTGTCTGTCTAACCCTGGGAGTAAAAGCTATGGTGAGCAACAGGATGAGACTGTTTGTGAGAAACAAACAAGATGAAGGTAGTCATGGACTCCAGTTTTCGAAACTGTGCACTTTTTTTGCTGCTAGGGGAGTCTGCTTGCAAGTTCATGCAGAACCTCAGTGTCACAGGGTCACACCAGACTTGTTGTTCATCTTTCCTTTCCAAAGTTTCTCCTCTAACAAATAAAATGTTCACATTTCTTATAATTTTAACAGCTGGCTCTTTTTGTTCTTCAATAGTCCCTTAATAATTCCCCCATTATTGTTTAGCCTGTTTGTAATTAATTGTCCTTGCTGCTATGTTCTAGTTGGAGTGAAATGAACTCTCAAACAGTTTTGGGAGTCCCCTTCACACACACTGTTACACCCACATTCCTGTCTTGTCACCTGATATTTTGGTGAGGTGAGCATCTTCATGAGTATCTGAAGAGCTGATATATCTTGTAACTGCTATGAAACCAAATTTGAACTCACTTGTTTCCTCAATCACTCATACCATTAGGATTTTTTAAATAGAATATAAAAGACAAAAGAAATGTAGAAGAAATATTTTATTTATATTGATATTTATAATAATAGGCTACTAATATCTTTTACTAAGGTCTTATAGAATAACTGAATACTTTCCACATATATATATTTTTCTCAGTCTTTTGCAAGTTATGCCATGGAAATATTTTGTGTTCCTAGTACGCAAAGTTTAAACTGTATTTAAATATTTTATTCAAACAAAATTATGCAGTCAATGAATCTGCTTTTATAAAATACATGCAAGAATAATTTTCCTTCATATTCTTCAGTACTTTGAGATTTCTTGGAAACTAAAAGTGTCTGGGCCTCTAGAACTCATCATAAATTTAATAGTGACGCATTTAGTCCAGCTTCCCCTGTTGGAACCTCCTCAGTTAACAAACAACCAAGTCTTCCTAAAGCATACACCTCTGAGTTTCAAAATGTGTATTTTCAGTCCTACTAGAACACAGAACAAAGATCTCCTTTCACTTGGATACTATTGAAAGATGTTTCAGTTCTTCCATCAACACTAGGAGTACCCAGCGCATGTAGCCAAAGACATTTCTCCTGTGCCTTTTGGCAGCAGGATAGAGATTTTAATGAATCTATTATCAGTAAACATAGCCTTTTTTTAAATTTTATTTCAGGCTGTAAATCATTATGTAATGAGATGTCTGTTGTGCATGTGAATGCACTACTGTTCTTGCCCTGAAAAGAATATCTTTGTCATAAAAAGGGCTATTTCCCTGTTTGTGTTTCAAAACCTAATTTATAAACTGAAGCTTTCATGACAGAAGTAAAGCTAAAAGCATTAAAATTCTATTTTTATGCAAGTTTATAATTTTAAGACAAACCTCTACAGAAAAGGTTCTGTGAGGTAAAGATGCAGTCCATTGCTGACCTAAATGACCGAAAATTGAAATCCTCACACATCCATGTGCCTCTTTTGGACATCTTTTCCTGTCTTTTGAATGGACACTAGCTCAAGGGTGTATGAGTTAATTAAAATCCTTCAGATGGATTTGTGCAATTCTGAATCTGTTAAAATAACTTGAGGTGTTTCAGGTAAATGTAGACATCCTGCAACAGGTTTGGAGAGATATTACAGTATAGGTCCTAAGATTGTATGCCCTAGTTTGATATTTTTAATACTGGGTTTCTACAGACTTAGTTAATTCACCCCTTTTAAAATAATTAGTCATGGTAATATAAAATCTTTTTCCTGCTATGCAAGCTCAGTACTGGAAGAGTTAATTAAATGAATAGGCATGAAAAAATACTACAGCTAGCTTAGTGGTAATTTTAGTTTAGAAAAACTGGCATACAAGTGCTGAACTCTACTTCCAGCAAGGAAAAAGGTGCAGATGATGTTGTTTTCTAAAGAGATGATACTTCAGATACTGCCAAGTGAGAAGTTGCTCAAAGAAAAAGTCTTCCACTTCCTTTAAGTGGCCTATCCTCATAAACTAAGTACGTCTATCAAATCCACTCAGTGACTATTTTTTCTCTTCAGATGTAATGATAAATGACATTGAAAGTGAGTTCAGGATATATGAGGAGCCTAAAGCTATAAAGATTTTTTTTCAAAACTATACAACAATTAAGTAAAAATATTTAGGATTTTGACACTCTGTCTGAGATGTAGTCTGAACAGGCTTTGCTTTCCTGAATTATATAAAGAAGTCCAGATGGTAGTGATTTGTATTGCACCCTGACAAAATATGGTCTGAGGTATGGGGGACAAGTTAGTAACAATTTATGATGATCTAAGACAATGTATGAATCATTTTTATATATTTTTTGTTTGTTTATTTGTTTGTTTGGTTTTGGTTGCTTCTAGTGACTGCATTTTCATTTTAAAACTTGTTCTGCAAAATGAACTAAGGTTCCTTGAAAGAACCATGGCCTCATGACAGTAGCAGGTTGAAATTTAAACTTAGTTTGTTTATGTATAAATATATATATATTTATTATTGTAATTTTATATAATACGTAACAATAGATTAATGCAAGTCACTGGAATATTTCTTAGTTCCTTAAATAGTTTTACCTCATAATGTCAGGTGAAAAAAATCAGCCTAGATATTGGAAATAGTAGATATTGTTTTGCCAGTCTAACAAGTGTAATCTGAATGCCATTTTATTAATCTGCCTTCATCAGTTTTGACAACCGGCTAAACCAGACTCCCAAATTAGGCAGGGTCTATAATAAACAGGCCATTGTCAAACTGTCATTCATGTTGCACAAACTCATTTTAGAAAAGTATAGAACTAGAATATCACTCTGATACTCCTGCTTTATTTTTTCTTAAATATAACACTGTCAAAGCAGTATCTCATTTAAAGTGTGTTTTTTTTTCTCATAACTCAAACATAATTGTGCTGTGATGGGAGTCTAAGAATAACTACTATCAGCTTTAAACTGTTTTCTGTCATCTTCCTACTGATTAATGTTTTCTTTGGTTTGTTTGTTAAACACATTACAGGAAATCCAAAGACCATGTCAATTTTCTTTGAGTCTGAGAACAGGAGGACAACTCATTTTTAAAGGTTCTTAACTGCCTGTTAAAAGTAAAGCTGCTCTCATTCAGAAAGGAGTGGATCTGTAATACATATCAATGGTGTTTGCTTTCCTCTCACTGGAGAAAGCCTGACAAAACAAACAGAGTATAAAATAAAGGGAGGTGAATCACTGTGGTGGGCATCACAAGACTCCTACATAGGCCAAAAAGGTTGATTTAGTAGGATTATAGGCAATATATCTTGGATACCTGTTCAGTTACAGTTTATTTTCTGTTTCTGAAACATCAATCACTTCAAAACTCCTGCTTTTTTAAAGTTTACTTTTAGCAGTGGTTGAACATATGGTAGATGCTCCTGTGAAAATGAATGTATTACTACACATAATTAAATGATAAGTGACAGTATAAAGACCTAAGTTAAAGGGAAATAGAAATTCACTTCAAATACTTTGCAAATACTGAGGATCTAATCAATTCCTTGACCAACATTCTGAGTAATCACATCAATCAAATTCATGAATTACATTATTCTTAAATAATTGAAGAATGTAAGGTTCAAAGGAGAGTTAATGCTAATGATACCTTGCAGAAGACACTGCTCCCTGGGGACAAAGGGAACAACCAGGCAGCACTGAGAATAACATTTTGTTTGGCATCTATCATAGAATAGTTTGAATTGGAAGGGACCATTAAAAGCCATCTAGTACAACAGCTCCTGTAATGAATCTTCAACTATATCAGGTTGCTCAGACACGGGTCCAACACAACCTCGAATGTTGCCAGAGGTAAGGTATCTACCACCTCTCTGGCCAACATGTTCCAGTGCCTCACAACCCTCACAGGAAAGAATTTCTTCCTTACAGATTATCTGAATTTACACTTTTTCATTTTAAAATCATTACCACTTGTCCTATCACAACTATTCCTACCAAAAATTTCTGCCCATCTTTCTTAGCAGCCTCCTTTAAGTACTGTAAGATAAGGTCTCCCCAGAGCCTTCTCTTCTCCAGGCTGAACAATCCCAACTTTCTCAGACTTCCCTCAAAAACAGTTATCGTTCAGATGATGGAAGACATGTAAATAATGCCTTATTTAATGGCTATATATATTTTCACCAATGTGTACAAATGAAAAAAAAAAATTAAATGTACAAAACCAAGGAAACAAGCAAGAGATTGCACATGAAAGAGAAAATAGAGCACTGAAGTTCTGATATCAATTATATAGTATGAATTCCTTCAACCTTCTGTCCTGTTAGTAGGAACCTAACTGAGTAATCCCAAGACAAAAAGGGTAGAGAGACCACAACAAGAGGTTTGAGTCAGAGGACCTGAATCACCCTCTGAAAGTGCATCTCTCTCCATCACTGTAAACTATCTTTCCTTGTAGGCCTTGGACGGAGTGAATTATTCCACCTCGTCAGGTGCCACATTTAGATGCCACAGAAGTATTTTAAAGTGCCACACATCTGTTAATTATAGATCCTTCATCAGCACATATAATGCTTCTGTCACTTAAGTCTTGCTGTGTTTGTAGAACATGCTTTAGCAAGTAATCTTGAAGCATACGTACTTGAATGACTAGACAGGGAGAAGCAGATGCTTCCTGCATTCCGTAACCTCGATCTTCAGACTTTCGAGTTTAGGCATTATTTATAGGGTTTTTGATTGGAACTAGACATTATGCTCATGGTGTTAAGAGAAGAAGAGGCTAAACAAAAAGTAATGAACTCTGAATCCTTTCCTTATCTAGTGGTGCTTATGTCTTAGAACATGTTTTTATTGAAGTGATTGGTAACAAGTTGTATATTTGTTTCTTTCAATTATCCTTAGCATTATTTTTTAGAACCATATTAATTGAATGCATTTTGGGTGTAAAGTTTAAAATAGTTATCTAGAGTCTTTCCAGAGTTGATGTTTTGCAATAGATATATACAGAAGGGATATAAAGGCATCCTCTATATGGAGACACTTTCTATTGGGAAATAAAAAAAAAAAAAA
>VXAU01002231.1:1201985-1215778 GCA_013399695.1 Formicarius rufipectus
AAAAAAAAAAAAAGGAGCTATTTGGTTTCAATGCTTATTTTGTGATGGAATGGATGTTCCTATTTATTTTCATTGATCTTACAGGAAGCCTGATCTTCTACACAGCCTTCTTGCCCTGCTATTTTTCATTGAAATTAATATCAGTTTACATGATGGCATCTCCATATTCCATTTTATCATATAGAAAAAAGATGGAAGATGTTTGTATTGTATCTGTATTGTACTTGAAGTTCTTACTCAGGTTATAGTATGGTTGCTTATATATTGCTTTAGAAACTAGATATTTTAGGGAGAGGAAGGAACGATTTATGCAATTAAAAAAAAGTTGTTGAATTTAAGATTACACCAATTTGCTTTAATTTATCTTGTTTATGTGTTGTATATATTGGTTGGGGCATGTGAGGGATTGTATTTGATCATTAATGGTTACTCCATTTAATACTGGAGGAACTGCTGTCTGCGTGACAAGAAAACAGATTTGTTAAATATTTTGCATTGCACTGTAAAGCACCGTCAAAAAAAAGGAAAGTGCTCAGAATCAATTTAAAATGATTCTTTTTTTCCCCCCAGGAAGTTAATATATGTAAAATGCTTTTGGTTTTTTTGGTTTTTTTTTAATCTTAGGTGAAATCTTCATCTCTGTAAACTAATAAGACCAGAGCACTATGGGAAAGTCTGAATTGAAAAATTACTGCCTAATGTTTAAATGGGGAAATCACAATATATGGCCCTGTCTGTCAAACGATTCTGGGAATGGGAGCCAAAGCCTATTTCAAACAAGAGAATCTGAATGCTAAAGAAAGACAGAATGTTCCAATTGCTTCTCCTTGTAATGGCAATTTTCTTTTTAAATCAGAAAAAGTAATCTAGAGATCAGAAAGACAGATGTGAAAAAAAAATATTGCAGACAAACTACAGCTCTGTATTTCCCAAGAGATGCCATCAGCAAACACTGCCTTATAGCTAGTAGCTAAACTTCTAATGGATAGAGGTTAATTGAGAGAAATGTTACAATGCATGTCGAAAGGGTAGATTAATCCCATCAGGTGAAACAGCAAGTGATAAATCAGAACATTTAAGATACATCAGAGAAACTTCTTAGATGTCAGCTGCATTCCTATGGCAGCTAAACAGAGGGACAAATCCAGAAAAGAAGAAAAATCATGACAAAGCCAAGACCATGAAATGTCAAATAAATTGAAACATCTAGGCAAGAATCGTATAAATATGCATTTCCCTAAAAAGTGAAAACACCACTTTTACCAGATCATATCTCTGTGTGTACAGCTTGCGTCTCCCTTTACTGCAAAGTAGTCTAAATGTCTAAAATTATATATAAGACTTTTTGAAGTCATGGATTGTTAAGGAAGTTAACTACGCTTGTCTTGCTTAAGTGGACTCATTTGTAAGTCATTTACCAGTTTCCTATTAAAAGAGATGTGGCATATTTGTTCACCACAAAGCTGCCCAAGTGTGTTACAGTGAAGAACTGTCCAATGCTGAGACTGTGTCATCATCAGTTCTAAGCTGAATTTTTCAGGTAACATAGAACAGCCTACATCTGCAGATGTGTTTTATTTTTCACTTAAACAGAACTGTTTTGTTTTGTTTTGTTTGTTTGTTTAAATGGTGCATACCTCTATTGTAGATTTGTAGTTAAGAAAATAAAAAGTTGAACATCCAAAGACAGATTGAGTAAGAGATGTCTGTACATTCAACACAGAGATGAGTGTTTGCTTAGAAAGGGTGAGATAAAGGAAACAGAAATAAAGGTCCAAGGCAATCACTACTACAAGCATTTTAGGAAAGAGTTCCCAGCACTTTTTCTAGAAAGCAGGCACACAAGCATCTAGCTGCAAAACTGATCTCACCCTCTGAGACCCACATGGTCAGAGACATCTCCTGTAGTCTGGAATCTATCTCAGGCATAAAGGTAAGGCTTTATTTTTGATTGTCTGACCCGAATAAAGCAAGTGTTGTGATGAGGACTTTTGACTCCTTAAAGTGGATAAATGGGCAATAGAATCATAGAATCATTAAGACTAGAAAAGACTTCCAAAATCCTCGAGTCCAACCTTTGACTGAACACCACCATATCAACTAAATCATAGCACTACGTGCCATGTCCAGACATTTCTTAAATACTTCCAGCTGCCTGGGCAGTCCATTCCAACGCCTGACAACCCTTTCAGTAAAGAAATTCTTCCTGATGTCCAGTCTCCATCTCCCTGGTGCAGCTTGATGCTGTGTCCTCTCGATTTGTTGCTAGTTGCCTGGGAGATTATGCCAGCCCCACCTCTGCAAAGAACAATTAATTTCTGTTATACCATTGATGGTTTTGTATGAGGTCAGCAGTACATGTTCAGTGCCTAGGATATCTTTACTGGTAGAAGCTTAGACTTCTAAGGAATTTAGGTACCTCCAGAGTTAGTTCTCAACACATAAAATGCATTATGGCAGATTATATTTTAAGTGCAAGTATATGATGGGGCATCTTGATACTTAAGTCCTTGTGAGGACCTAGTTCTTTGTGATTTATCTGAGTTATAATATTTAGTAGTTGCATATGCAAATCAGTAAATATTTTCAAACCAAATTCTCTAAATCCCTACACAGAGAGTCAAATAAGCAGCTTTAATGACTGGGACTAAGTTCTCAGTTAATCAAGTTCTCATCATGTAGCACTGAGTAGTCATTAAGGCACTGATATAAAAGAAGGGTCATGTAGATAATAAAATCACCAGATATTTATAATCAAAGAGAAGAAAAATCACAAATTTTATTGATAAACATGAAAGTACTTATCTTGTATTTTGAGTTTACTGGATTTTAAATCAGAAATTGTAATGATATAAAAAATATGGTATATTTAAAATGGATTTAAAACTCTGTTCCTCAGAATGTCATTCTTCATGGAGAACCATCTACTCTTCTGATTTTACTGGAGTCCCATGGTGAACTATTCTAGGTTGCATAGTATTTAAAGTGACATGGAAGACATCAAATCATTGCTAATAAAATTTGATGGAGTGGTAATTAGAATGAATAATTCAGATCACTAATGTAGAAAGATGGATCACCTTGTAAACTGGGCACAATCCATATGTTTCTGCCTCCCTCAGTGTAAAATAATAAATACATCTGGGAGTAAAGAATGTAGGCTGGGCTCCCGATATTAAACCCAGGGAAAAAATTAGTCTGAGAGAGATCATAACACTCTGGTTTACAGGGGCTCTGTACAGACAGATGAATGTTGAGTAGTAGTTGGAGGCATCTAATAGCACTATTAGTGACAGCATCTGCTGCTGCTGCTGAGGTGGGACATGTGCCCAGCTCTGGTGCACATATTTTATAAAAATAAAATTGATAAATGGGATGTGCTCCAGAGCAGCAAGAAAACAATGAAGAACAAGAGGTAAAAGACTATTGAAGCATAGGGTATTCAAGGATGGAACCAGTCATGGGTCAGGGTTTCTTACACTCTCTTCCTCAGGCAACTTTCCTTTTACCATAATCTCCTTTGAATTATAGCAACTCCCATTAAATCTTTCTTTCTCTTACATCTAGAATCTTCATAGGCTTATTCCCCCCAGCTTTACTTCAGTAGCCCTCTAGTTGTTTTCCCAGATTACTAATTATTCAAGCATAGCCTTTCTGGAGGCCAGGTAAGGAAAGCATTTTCCCAGTAGCAAGACCTCAAGTTCTAATTGTTAGTTCTATGTCAGCTCCCATAGTCAGAGGGCACATTTTGCCAACATACTTTTACATACACGTACAGAGACCTGCAAGACTAGTACTTATGATATAGTAGATATAAAACTAAGATAGCTGTGCCCTGTATGATCATAAAACATGTTCCAGAGCACTGGATTAGCCTAATGTGCTTTATTTATGAATCTTCAATATAGGTATCTTTCTGATAATTTTTCAGTTCCCAATGTTTTCCAAAAAAAAAAAAAAAANCCAGAATAACTTTCCCTTGCAAAACAAAACACACAAGATCAGAGAGTAGATCCAAACTCTCTCCACTGACATCAGAGGGAACAGGTATAGTTATAGCACAAACCCCCACAGTGCACACTATCCCATTAGTAAGGTGGGTGAGGTGGGAGGGTGGTAAGTTACAAGTAATTAATGATTTAAAAGATACTTTCTTTTTATTGGCTATAATTGTCAAAGATATTCAGACATCTGACTGTTGGCTGAAATGTGAAGTTACATGGTCAGACAAAATATAGCAACAAATTATTCCAGCTGGCCTGAGTTTCATCTCTTATACTGAAAGCATACCTCTGGAAAACAGGCTGAGGCTACTACAATTGTAAATAAACAACGATTAATCCTATTTAACATGATTACTTTTTTTTCCCTCTCAGTCCATCAGAAACCCTTTGTAATACCTATACAAGAAAACAGAGAATAGCAATATGAAAATCAGTAAGACCCAAGATGTGACATTGTACCACACCTTGTACTGAAACTTGAAGTAAAATCATCCGCCTAAGACAAGGCAGAAAACAGAAGCTGATGATGTGCTCCATGTTGACACCAGATGATGCTGCAGGTGCAAGAAGACACCTGTGAGTTCTGCATGTAGCCATTTGCTTACCCTGTGCCAAGAACCTGATGCTAAACCTTTCACTTTTCATCTTTAAATTAGAGTTGCTTGCTGACTTACTAGAATTGGATCATCACTTTTCCTATATTAACCTGTCCCTGTTATTTGATTCACTTTTAACCCAGGGCTTCCTTCAGTTACCTTTTATACACTTATTGATTTTATTGTAAAGGTTGTAGAAGAGCTCTGATACATAAGAAAAATCCATCTGCCTTACCCTTTTTCTAAACCACAGCCTCACTATATCCTAACAGGGAGATTTCCTTTCTTCCAGATACAATGCATGTTTTTCTGTTCCATCTTCCTGAACATGTTCTCAGGTCGGTTTGTGTATCTTCTGTTAGAGCAGCAGCCATTAAGATCTAGAAAAGACACCTGTAATTAAGGAGAGAATCAGAGTAAAATATTCTAACAAGAAAATGACCATACCCATCCTATAGCAGTTTTGTGATGAAAAAATGAGAACTTTGAAAAAGAAAACAGGTTGAATTAGTCCCAATATTGGTACACAAACCTACCCACCATGAAATTAAAGCAATGAATAGAACATCCTGTTACACTTGGTTTTGTCAAATGCTCAAGCAAAGCCATTGTGTCTGAAAAATGAATCTTGTTCTGCTTATGTATCCAGGATGCAATCTTGTGAATTTTTGGAACAAACTCATGGTAACAGAATGTTTACTCCAGATGGCAAAAAAATTACTTTGGTTTTGTCTCACAAAAAAAGTACAGTATTTTAACCATGTTTGTTGATAAAAGAGTTCCTCTTCTGGAACTGCAGGCTGGAAAGAGCTATATTTCCTGTAACTGTGGATGAAATTCTGGACTTAATTCAATAGATTCTAGTCACTGGTTTGAGTGGAGTGAGAGCTTAACAAGATATATTGTAAAAGGAGGAGTATATACGTGTATGTGTTGAATATGAGCATATAGGAGTATATAATGAACGGAATTCTGAGCTTCTTTTTACAGGGGGAATAAAATGCACAATAAAAATCAATTAGCCTGAAACTGAAGACAGTTCATGGTTGGAATTACGGGTATAGTTTGGCATCATCTCAAGGAAGCAGGCACACATAAATGTTTCTCCTAGACCCTTTAAAATATAAACATGGAAAAAGCATGATGATTTTTGTAAGAAAGCTAAGTCTGCATGTAGAGGTAGAATTGATTTTGCTATGTGATCTATAGTTGTGAAAATGTGCAGATAGGAATGTGTTGCCTATTTCTCCCATAAGACATTGTCTTCTTAAAAGTGAAAACTGAGGGAATGAGCATTTAATAGAAGGAGGGAGAGTCAAACTTGTTTTGGAAAAGATGAGAGCAAACTGCCTTTTCATAGCTGTATAAACTGTACAGAGTGGGATGTGCAGCACCAAGCATGTTGAGCAGGAAGATTACAAAAATGTGCAGTAGGAAAGATGTAAAAAAACCAACCAAACAAAACCAACCAACCAAACAAAAACAGACAAAACAAAAAAACAACAAAACAAAACCAAACAAACAAAAAAACCACAAAAACAACAAACAAACAGCAAACCCAAAAAACTCAAAAAACAAACAGACAAATAAAACCCAAAAAACTCCAAACAAACAAACAAACCCAAACTGCTGTAGCTCTCTCTCACCTTCCCCAGAGCTATCTTTTTCCTAGTGTTAGGACAGTAAGTGTGAAAGTAGTAGATCTAAGGCTCAAGTTTTTATCAACACAGCTAAGTGTAACCTAGGTTTTTAAATTTCAAGAAGAGTGCCCTAAGCACTAGACCTTCATACACACTTTACACCTTCTCTGCAGAAAGCTTGCCGTCCACTAGAAAGTAATGTGTAGGGCCAGTAAAAGGGTCCAAGTGATACAGTATTATTCTAATGATGAGGAAAAAGTTCCTGCAATAGATGGAGAAGGAAACATAAACTTTTCCACGGCATTGCAAGGCATTTTGTATGTTTAAATTCCTACTTTTAGCATGTTCTGTCATTTCTGCCTCAATATGTTTATGGTACTAAAAAGAGATACCTTTTGGTATCTCTTATGGTACTAAAAAGAGCCCTTGGACCCAATCAGCACTTCATCCCTATAAGTTTAGCAGTTGCCTGCATACTGCACTTCTTGCCTAGATCCCTACCATGTTTTTAATTATTGTTATTACAGCTGTACATTATAACCGAACACTTTATATCAAAATAAATGAGAAAAGAAAAATAAAAATTGCATTTATTTGTAGTGGAGTGAAATGTTTCTTGTTAGGGAGGTAGAATGTACTGCCTGCTGTTTGAAGGGTGGTCACAAATAGCAATACATACACATACTCAAACCTTCCCTCTCACAGTCTCACTTGACCCATATACTCTGGCTGCTCAGTAAGTAATTGTATTTCATTAAATTCAGCTTCAATCACTTGACTAAATCCTCATTTTCTTCCTAGGACCAAAGTCCCCTTGATTTTACAGTAATTCAGATTTCATAAGACTCAAAATCTGTGCTCGTTTATTTATCATGTATTAATACAATGAAAATAACAAAACTTCTGTGAATACAGAAAAAGACATCTGCTGGATGGGAGAGGAATTTTCAAATTTCATAATATATATATTGTGTAAATTTATAATTTATAATATTGTTTAGGAGATGTGTGAACCCTTTAGCAGACAGATATCATAGTGATTATTGCCTACGAAAATGTGCCAGTTATAATTTGAATATCAGGCAAGGTTTCTAGAATGGATCTTTCCTGATGAATAAATTGTGAATGAAACACAGCCAGATCCACCAGCAGATTCAGGTGTGATAGCATGACATGTTACCACACTAAATACTTCTGTGTTAAGCACCTAATGAAACTCATTGACTGATGCTCTTATTTAAGCTCTTAAGGTTATTCCTAGTGTTCCTAGTGATGGGAATTCACAGCAACGAAAGGCTAAGACAGATGACATCTCCACTGGCCTGTAGGAATTCATGCTGTAGCAATATCAGTATAGCAAAGCTCAGCCTGAGGCATTACAGAGAAAGGTGATTTAATTTTAAAATAAAACCTGTTTCTTCCACTCACCATCACACTCATGTCTTAGGATCACAGTCTCCCCACATATTCAAATTCACTAAAACCTATGTGTCCGAGTAGTCCATTTGATGTCCAAGGCACTTTTATTTAGGTTCTTCGCCCAGGATTTCTTATGATGACACTGGAGGTAAAGTGCCCTGTCCTCCTCATACCTCCCATTATGGTCTTGTACTGGTTTTAGATAGGGTTTTTGTCCTCTACAAGCTGACAGTCTTTCCTCTCCTTCACATCTGTGTGAGCAATGAGAATTGACCATCATAATCTTTCAGTCTGGTGGTCATAAACAGTTGCAAGTAACTATACCGGGATCCTCTTAGTTTCGGGTACCACCAGCATATGACATCCTTGAATCCATTTTTCTAACTGATGTGTGTGTCTCTTAGTGCCTCATGCATTTCCATTCAGAGAGGCGGGAGCATATGCATGGTGTGTGGCTACGCATTCAGTGTGTGACAAAGACACACACAGCCACTCTGCCTGGAGAAGAGAAGACTTTGGCCAGAAATTATAGCAGCCTTCCAGTACATAAAGGGAGCTTACAAGAAGACTGGAGAGGGACTTTTCATGAGGACATGTAGCCATAAGACAAGGGGCTTCAAGTTGAAGGAGCGCAGGTTTAGATTAAAGGGTGCTGAGTCACTGGAGCAGGTTACCCAGAGACACTGTGTATTCCCCATTCTTGTAGGTGTTCAAGATCAGACTGGACGGGGCTCAGAGTAATCTGGTCTAGTTGAAAGTTCCCTGGCCACAGTAGGGTGGGGTGAAACGAGGTGGTCTTTAAGGTCCCTTTCAACCCAAACCACTCCATGATTCTATGGTTCTATGCCTTTCTCCTCTGCTCTTCCTGAAGTGATGTCAGGGAGATTTTCATGGGCAAAATGGAAGATTGAAGTTGCTATTAGCTAAAATTTTCTAGCATGATTAATTACCTCAGTTACCCAATATATTGTATTCTAAAGAAATATCATTTTAGGAAATGCATAGTACCTGTCATATAAAATTCATAACCCTTTAAGCACTCTCTAGTTGGATAGCTGAACATTGTGACATACAAAATTATTTTGTTTTAAAATATGCACCAATATTTATATAGTGCAATAAGATGGCATAACAGTTTCTGTGAAAGTGAAAAATTACTTCTGCCTTGTGGTGTTTATGGTTTAAGCATAGGTATGACAATGTAAGTGATTGCAAACACAAGAGCATGGGAGTTACAATAATGGAAAAGCTGTATTCACTGTATTCTCCCTTTCTTCTTTACTGTTGTTCCTGTCTTAGGGAACAGTTTATAATTACTAAATTGGTGTGAACTGAAAGTTGCTCTGTGATGAAGCAGTCACAAATATTAAGTGTGTGGAAATGAGAGGTTATAATAAAAGGAGATACAGAGTATAAGTAACTGGATGGAGACAAAAACAATAATGAAAGAAAAGCTGAAAAGGGAGCCAAAAAAACCCAAAAAAAGATAAGGAAATATAGAAGACCTGCTACAGGAGATCCACAAAATTATATAAGTAATGCCAAAATATCTGTTAGAGATCCAAGACAAAGATGCTGAAAATTTCAACATCGTATATATTCTGAGGACTTTGGGATAAACCCCTTAGGAGTGTGGCAGAATAAGCCAGTCATTAGTCAGCATCCCATTCCAGTTACTATTGCTGTTGGAGTAGAATGAAATTATATGATAATAATATACATTTCTGGGCTGAGCTCAATCAATAGATCTTTGCTCAAACTTCTGTTTTCTCTTCTCCAAGTATACTTTAGCATTACCAGTAGAATAAAGATAGGAGAAGAGAGAAATTGATCTACAAGATTAGAAATGCTAATTCAGTAGATTCGAATTCCTGATAAAACTTCCTCATGGGTTTAAATTTCTGTCTACAACCAAAAGTGAGAGATCTGAGTTAAAAATATCTTTCAAAGTCAGTGAATTAAATGGGAGCAGCTTTTTTCCTAAACCCAGGTTTGAGCTAAATATTGACAATATTAGGTGTCTAGAGTCCTAACATGAACTACCTTTTCTCCTTAGTAATTCATGACTCTGTTGTAGAGTCACATGATTTAAGTGCAAGATGAATCCACATACTGTGCATACACAAGAATTTTATATATTTTGTATTGTAAGTTTTTTAATCAGAAAACTGCAAAAACCTGTCTAGTTCTTTGTCAGTGTTAGAAGAATATGCATAATCAACCTATGATAATAGGGAAATTTATTTGTATAAAAATTCTGTGTTCTGGCTATATGCTAAGCAATTTTATTTTTAAACAGTCTAGACACAAATGCAAAAAAAAAAAACAAAAAAAAAAGAGAAATATATAAAAATGACACAAAAGTTCTTCAAGGTCTCACCATATACCTTGTCTTCCAAATGAAATCTGACACATATTGTCTGTATGGACAACATTCAAAAATTTAGTTAATGAATTATTGCCAACCAAAACATAAAATCAGGTATCCATAATATGCTTTGTTTATATTAAAAAGTAAGTTTGGAGTCTATACACAATTCAGCATGTTGTGAGAAATACTTTCTATACTCTATAGGACAACACCCAAACTGTGTTAGATCAAAGAGAGAGTGCAGCTTTTTCCATAACATGTAGAAGATGAACTTTAATGCAAGGTATATCCTTATTGACCCTCAGTTCCTGTTAAAAAGAGAAAAAAAGGCAATTGAAGCTCATTGGACCAGTGGAAAAAATGATACTTCACTAGTAGGTCTGCTGATATCTGTACCGCTTGATTAGAATGTAAAAAAAATAAAATTTAAATTACACTTATTTTATTTTGAAAAGCCAAATTATTTCTGTCAATCTTGTAGTTTAAAACATTAAAATGCTTTGTAACAATGAAAGGCTCAGAAACAGCTATATTGGAAAAACTAAATCACAAAGACTATGATTCAAGTTTATGAAAAAGCTTTCCTTTGATTTCAAACACTGGCATAGGAATAATATCCAGAATTTAATAGCTGGACTGACAACAAAAGAACCAAACAAACCCCACCAAAAAAAAAACCAAAAGTGAAAACAAACAAAAAAAGGAAAGCCAGGTGCAACATCCTACAGATCTCAATAAATACAAGATAAATCCCATATACTTTTCTAATACTGTTCTTATAACTATATATATAGGTAGATATATATGTATACACATACATGCTGTTCTTATATAACTAGTATATAGTCTGTATGTAGCTTACACTAGTTACTATATAACTAGTATATAACTTCTATTAGTTCACAGCCATATAATTTGGAAGAGATGTGTTTTTGCTACTTTATCTGTATTTTCTCTAACAAATCATATGTAACACTAGAAAAATCTACTTAGTCATAATTTTCATTATGCCAAAAATTTGGCAGTATATGACTATTTTCATATGTGTATTGATAGATATTTTTGAGTTTTTAAAAAAACTGTTGTCAAAAGGAAAAATTTCAATATGCAATCTCATCACATTTGTGAGTGATGCTTTTTATTACTGTAACTTCTTATTAACAGATTTTGCAAATTAACCTATTGTACAACAGGATATGAACATTTCCTGCTTTCTTATTTAATTAATGACAGATAATTAGTCCAAGAAAAATCACACAATAATTGTGCTAATCACCAAGATGTATTCTCATAGAATAGACAAAAAAAAATTCCTATCCTTTATGATGCTAGCATGGAATAAAAATTGCTAGGTCTCTTGGTGGAAAACAACAATAATATCTCTCCCATGGGTGTTTTTTCAGTGTTCTTATCAGAACAGAAGGACAGCAGTACAGGCACAGTCAGTCCCTCCAGCCATTCCACACGATTCAGAAAAAGTACAAGAAGAAGATATAGATCTAACAATATTACTTTGGTAAATCTTCCAAATGCTTAGCATTCAGCAGCATGAAGAATCATATAGAATCTTAGAATCATTAAGGTTGGAAAAAAAAACACAACATCATCAAGTCCGACCTTTGACTGACCACCAGTGTATCAGCTAGACCATGTCACGAAGTGCCGTGTCCAGTTGTTTCTTAAACACCTCCAGGGACTGTGACTCTACCAACTCCCTCGGTAGCCCATTCCAATGCTTGACAATCCTTTCAGTGAAGAAAATCTTTCTGATGTCCAACCTCAACCTCCCTGGAACAGACTGAGACCATGTCTTCATGTCTTGTCACTAATTTCATGGGAGAAGAGGCCAATCCCACCTGGCTACAAACTCCTTTCAGGTAGTTGTTGTTGTTGTTGTTGTTGTTGGCTAGACTTCGCGAACGAAGATTTTGGGATAGGCCTGCGCAGTGGATTTTTTAGGTGAGGCACAGTGTGCGCAAAACTGGCCCCACCCCCTTTTCTCCTGAGGTTTATCTGCCACGGCCGAGCACGCTCGGACAGCGACAGCGAGTTCCTCAGGATTTGAACCGGCGTCCTCAGAGGAGGAGCCGGTTCCACAGGCAAGGGCTTACACCACTTGGCCAACACCCACCGCTTCAGGTAGTTGTAGAAAGTGATGTTTCCCCTGAGCCTTCTCTTCTCCAAGCTAAACAACCCCAGCTCTCTCATCTACTCCTCATGACACCTGTGTTTCAGATCCTTCATGAACTTCGTTGCCCTTCTCTGAACATGCTCCATATGAGCCAAGGTCATATTTCTTAGTTAAGATCTCTTGATGGACTCCTTTTTTTTTTTTTTCTGTAACTTTTTCTTTCCTTCTAAGAAGATTTTCTTGGAATTCCTGAAATATCTTAATGATGAACAGAAGAACAGATTTATTGAAATAAATATTTTTTTGAAAAAAACCAGTCACAGAATCACAGAGTTACATTGGAAGGAATGTGCAATGATCATTGAGTCATGGGAGCAGAGGAAGAGGGCATGTAGCTATAGATGATCATGTGGGGTCTTGTTGTGGAGTAAGATAAGCGACAGCCCTGTGACAGTTCTCTGGCACTGAAGCCAGCTGTCAGAACACATTCCATAGTGTATAACGAACTGTATGGAATTGCTGATGAGGAATGGATTCTGGTCTATGTAAATCCATGATTCAAATCTAAATATCATTTGGGACAGTGTTTTGGCTCAGGCCAAGTGCACATGAAGTACCATACTGAAAATTTACAGATATACAGTTTCACAGCTGATGAAGCTTCTGTGCCCAAAAGCTTTGTCTGGCAATATCAAATTATCTATGAAAGGTGAAACATTTGCGTTACTGGTGTTTTAAGTTTTGCAGGGCTGTGTTAGACTAGAATTAAATTATCTTTTTCAGCCTGTCAGATGCTGTTCTTAAAAGCTTGTAATCTTGAGGGGGGACTCTGAAATTAGAGGAGAAAATTTCTATATCTTAGGAAAAGCTTTGCTGTCTCTATTAGAAGTCACTTGTGCCTATTGAAGGGATGACAAAATAGAGCTGAGCCTTAATGAAAAAATAATTGTCCACAAGATTACACAGAATGGCAGGGGAGAAAATTGTTCAGCCATTCAAATATGGTTACATTCATACTCATCAGGGTCTTCAGAGTTGTCAGAGAGTTTTTGTTACCAGTGGTACTGAAAGAGGTTCATCTATAGTTGTGAAAGAGCCAGGATGATCTTTCTCTCTTGTCCAAGGAAGATTATTAACTACAGTAATAATCCTGATTGCTTAGGTTAGATAGTCTTCTCCCTTTGTTCTTCTTCTGCAGAAGATAAGAATTTACATCCTGATTTCTGCTGAACATAAATGCTTCCAGCTCAACATTAATGAAATATTTAGGAAACACAATGCAATCAAGACACATTCAGTATTCCAAAATAGGCAATGAGGCTTTCCAGTTCATGAGCTTAGTGTAAACTTCCTGACTAAATAGGTCACATAGATTGAAACCTGAAACTTTATTTTTGTCTTCAGTCTCCAATGCAGTCCAAAATTACATCTTATAAATGAAATAATATTAATCAACTGGTGTCAGGAATTTTTTAATACTACAGAACATTTTGTTTTGTTTGGTTTTGGTTTTTTTGGGAGGAGGGGGTTGTTTTGTTGTTTTGTGGGGTTTTGTTTGGTTGATTATTTTGTTTTGTTTTTGATTAGTTTGTTGGTTTGGTATGGGTTTTGGGGTTTTTTGTGTGTGTTTTT
>VXAU01002232.1:33417-46159 GCA_013399695.1 Formicarius rufipectus
GGTGTGGGGCAGCAGGGGGGGAGGAGGGTGGGCAAAGGGACAAGCCCCCCATCCTTGTCCTCCCACAGGTAAATCCACGCTGGCTGTTGTCACCTTTGCCAAGTATGAGTGGTTTGAGGAGTGGAAGGACAAGCAGGTCCACAAGAGGGGGGATGACTATGAGGACCTGAAGAAGACCTTTGTGGATGCCATCATGCAGACTGTGCTCAAGCTCTACCCCCGCATCGAGGGCAGGGTGAGGAAACTTGGGGTTTGGGGGTCCTAAACTTGGGTTTCATGGGTCCTCCAGCTCCTCTATGGGTCCCCTCTACCCACCCAACACCAGAGGTGAGGTTGGACCTGCTGGACATGAGGGTTGACATCACACCAACCCTTCCCTGCTGCCTCTTCATGGTGCGAGGGCAGGTGACCACGGAATCATGGAGTGGTTTGGGTGGGAAGGAGCCTTAAAGCTCATCCAGTTCCACCTCCTGCCATGGGCAGGGTCACCTTCCACTAGACCTGATTGTTCCCAGCCCTGTCCAACCCTGGCACACCTGGCTGACCATCCCAACCCGATCCCCCCAGAACCATCCTAGGACCAAACCCACCCCGAACCACCACCCATCTCGGCATGTACCCCACCAAAACCAGCCTCGTGGACCCCAAACCCTCCACCCCACCCCATGGTGGTCTTCCTGCAGCCCACCCTGTGCCCTCTCCCACCTCTACAGATCGAGTACATCTCCGGAGGGACCCCCCTGACCACCCAGCACTACCTGGCCAGCCCCCGCGGGGAGTTGTACGGCGCCGACCACGGCATCGCCCGCCTGCGGGACGAGGTGGTGGCGGCCGTGAGGGCGGACACGGCCGTGCCCAACCTCTACCTCACAGGTGACAGGGGCATCTCCTGAAGCAGGGCTGGGGTGGGGTGGGGGCAGAGAAGCTCCAAGACTGAAAGGGACCCAAGGGAAGAGCCGGTGTGGTGTGGAGGAAAGGGAAGAGCCGCTGGGAAGGTGGTGGTGCCGAGGGGAGGAGGGAAGGGTCGTGCTCTTCCAGCTCGGGGAGGTTGTCTCCTTGCCCGGTGCGGGATGGGGTGGGAAGAGGCCTTTTTGTTGGTGGGGAGAAGGAAGGGGGTCCGACAGGGGAGGGGTTTGTGGATTCAGACCCCCAGGGATGGTGTGGGGGGAGCTGGAAGGGTGGGGAGGTGGCGCCTCCAGAGCAGTGTGGGTGGTTGGAGATGGGGGACCGTGGGCTCTGCTCCTCCTCGCAGGGCAGGACCTGTGCCTGGCTGGTTTCATGGGGGCCCTGCAGGGAGCCATCATCTGCGCCAGCAGCGTCCTGGGGCGCAACCTCTACGTCGACATGGTGAGGCTGAAGATGCGCCTGGAGAGCACCAACGGCAAGAAGGGAATCTGATGCTCGCTGTCCCACCAACAGGGACCCCCTGCTCCCACCCCAGCACCCCTTCTCCACTGGCAGACACCCTTAGCAGATCCATCCCCATCCATAGAAGATCCATCCCCACCCACAGCAGATCCATCTCCACCCACAGCAGATCCATCCCCGTGTGAAGCTGAAGGATTTCAAGCCAGGAAGATCCTGTTCCCCTTCCCAGCCAGGTTGTCTTGCACCTCACCCACCTTCTGCCACCACAGCCAGAGCTTGGCCATGGCCACAAAGAGGGTCCCCAGGAGCTGCCCCTGCGGCCAGGAGGGAAGCCAAGGTAACCCCAAAACAGGTGGCACCAGCAGGTAACAGCATGGACCAGCAGCACCCATGGAACCTGCAGCACCCCCAGAACCAGAACCAGCAGCACCCCCAGAACCAGGACCAGAAGCACCCACAGAACCTGCAGCACCCCCAGAACCAGAACCAACAGCACCCCCAGAACCAGAACCAGCAACACCCACAGAAGCAGAATCAGCAGAACTCCCAGAATCAGCAGCACCCACAGAACCAGAACCAACAGCACCCATGGAACCAGCAGAATCCCCAGAACCAGAACCAGCAACACCCCCAGAACCAGCAGCACCCACAGAACCAGAACCTGAAGCACCCACAGAACCAGAACCAGCAACACCCCCAGAACCAGAACCAACAGCACCCACAGAACCTGCAGCACCCACAGAACCAGAACCAGCAACACCCCCAAAATCAGCAACACCCATGAAACCAGAACCAGCAGCACCCATAGAACCAGAATCAGCAACACCCCCAGAACCAGGACCAGCAGCACCTTCAGAAGCAGAACCAGCAGCACCCCCAGAACCAGGACCAGAAGCACCCACAGAACCTGCAGCACCTGGGGCTGCTGGATCCCACCAGTGGAGGAGCATCAGCAGAACATCGCCCTCCACCTGCCCCCCAGGGCTGTCTGAGAGCCGTGGCACTGGGTGCCTCTCCAGAATCCCTCCTGGAAGCAGCAGGACCCCGACACGTGGCAGGGTGGAGGGTTGGGTGCTCCCCTCACCCCACCAGGAACCCAACATCTTGAACAGCACAAAAGTCACTCTGTGTCCCGGCAAAAGCTGGGAATGGTGTCCAAGTCCTCTCCGGTTGGGAAAGGAAACACGGGAGGCTGGGAAGGAATAAATGAAATAGTGATGATGATCCAGGGATCTGGGACTCGTGATGGGTCAGTGGGATGGGGGAGGGGAGGGAAAGGAAGGGAAAAGAGAAAGGGAAAAGGGAAAGGGAAAGGGAAAGGGAAAGGGAAAGGGAAAGGGAAAGGGAAAAGGGAAAAGGGAAAGGGAAAAGGGAAAGGAGAAAGGGAAAAGGGAAAGGGGGAAAGGAAAAGGGAAAAGGAAAAGGGGAAAGGGAAAAGGGAAAGGGAAAGGGAAAAGGAAAAGGAAAAGGGAAAGGGAAAAGGGAAAGGAGAAAGGGAAAAGGAAAAGGGAAAAGGAAATGGGAAAAGGGGAAGGGGAAAGGGGAAAGGGAAAAGGAAAAGGGAAAAGGGAAAAGCTTTCAGTCCTCCCCGCCCCCTGCTCCAGCGTGGGATCCCTCCTTCGCCTCCTCCTGCTCTTCCAGCCTTGGTCTCTCTCTCTCTGTTGTTCTCTCATGGCTGGAATTTTCAACTGCACAAACCCTCCAATTCTTGAATCACAGAGGTGTAACTATGATTTTAATTAGCTCAACAGGACAGGAGAAACTTCTGGCAGCTTCTAACAGAAACCATCCTGGAAGCCCCCCCCCTCCTTCTACTAAAATTCAGCTGCAGAAAACCCATGACAGGTTTCAATCCCACCACGGCAACTTTTGGGGCCAGCAGAGCTGGGAGAAAATAAAACCCAGAGGGGGGAGGAGGTTCCTAAGCAGGGAATAGTGTGACCATGCTGGAAAGAAGCTCTGGGAATAGGCTTGGAGGATGATCCAGCAAAGAGGATTAAAGCCGGTAATCCAGCGCTGGGACGGGACCAGCAGAGACCATGAGGAGCCCAAACCCCCCTGAGATCCACCCCCACATCGACCCTGGGGCACTGGTGTCACTGGTGGGGACAGGGGGGGTTCTGCCTCAGGTGTGACCCCACCTGAGGAGCTCTGGGACCCGACACCAGAGGGAGGTGGAGCTGCTGGAGAGTCCAGAGGAGAGCACGGAGATGTTCCAGGGCTGGACACCCTCTGGAGCCGGGCTGGGAGAGCTTGGGGGGCTCATCTGGAGAGGAGAAGGATCCAGGGAGACCTCAGAGCCTCTTCCAGGGTCTAAAGAGGGTCCAGGAGAGCTTGGGGGGGCTTCACCTGGAGAGGAGAAGGATCCAGGGACACCTGAGAGCCCCTTCCAGGATCTAAAGGGGCTCCAGGAGAGCTGGAGAGGGACATGGGACAAGGGATGGAGGGACAGGAGACAGGGAATGGTTTCCCACTGCCAGAGGGCAGGGATGGATGGGATATTGGGAAGGGATTCATCCCTGGGAGGGGCTGGGATGGAATTCCCAGAGGAGCTGTGGCTGCTCCATCCCTGGGAGTGTCCNGCGGCTCCATCCCTGGGAGTGTCCCAGGCCAGGCTGGATGGGGCTTGGAGCACGCTGGGCTGGTGGGAGGTGTCCCTGCCCATGGCAGGGGGTGGGACTGGGGGGTCTGTGAGGTCTCCCCCAACCCAACCCATGCCATGGTTCTTGGCTGGGGGTGGGGGGACAGACCCACAGGGACCCCCAAAGGCCCCAGGGAGCAGTCCCAGGGCAGCTCCTGGTGGTCCTTCAGCCCCACAGGGGGAAAAAATCCACCAGGGGTGGATGTGGGAGGTTGAGGAGGAGCCAGAGGGGACAACCCTGTCCTGGGGGGCTTCAGGGGAGGGAGGGGATTGTCCTGCTCTGCTCTGAGCTGGGGTGGCCTCAGCTGTGATAGTGGGGGGACACCATGGAAGGGAGAGATGGATCCATGAGAGAGAAGGGAGAGAAGAATCCATGAGAGATGAATCCATGAGAGAAGGATCCATGAGAGATGGATCCAAGTGAGATGGATCCAAGTGAGATGAATCCATGAGAAAGCACCCAAAGGAAGCCACAAGGATGGGGAAGGCTCGTGAGGACACTGAGGGCACTCGGGGTGTTCAGCTGGAGAAGAGGAGGCTGAGGGGACACCTCCTCCCAGGGGGCAGAGGAGGGGCAGGCTCTGCTCCTGCCCAGTTCTTTGGGGCTCCATCCCTCTGTTTTGATGCTTCCAGGGGTTTCAGGGATGCTCTGTGGGGATCAGGGACAGCAGGACAGGGTCAGGTGGGATCTCAGGAGAAGGGACCAAGTGACACGAGAACCAACCAAAAATCCCTTTGGGAAGGGGTGAGGCTCAACCTGGAGGGGTTGGAGCTTCTGGGAAGGTGGTTTGAGAGGCCAAGGGGAACATCTGACCTGGTTTTCCCATCTTACCTGGTCCCCCTGCAGAGCAGAGGGCTCTGATTTAAGCGCAGTGACACCCAAACCCTCCCCCAGGGCACCCACGGCTTTGAGGGGCACCCAAAACTTCTCCCCCTGGTTTTCTTCCCCCTCCCCCCAAAGACCTCCAGCCTTTTCAAATGCCACCTCACCCATTTTGAAGATCCAAACCTCCCCAGGCCATGGAGTTGAGTTTTGGAGGGGCAGAGTTGATGTGTTTGCTTGGCTGGTGCCCTGCCCAGAAATCAAATACCTTCTGGGTTCAGGTGTTTGCTCACCAGGCCGGGCAAGATTCGGAGCTATAAACAAAATTAAGATCAGATTAAATCAACCCAGGGGGGGTTTGAAGGGTTTGCAGGTTGGGCTCACTGGGGCGGAGGTCAGGGAGGGATTTTGGGACCGTTTTGGGACCGTTTCACACGGTCATGGAATGGTTGAGGTTGGGAAAAACCCCCCTGAGAACCAACGAGTCCAACCACCCCCCAGGGCCACCACTCACCACGTCCCCAGGTGGCTGAGAAACCCCCCAAAAGGGGGATGGAGACCCCACCAGTGCCCAGTTTTACCCGGTCTTGCCCACTTTCATCCAGACTTGCCCAGTTTCAACCAGTCTTGCCCAGTTTCACCCAGTTTTGCCCAGTTTCACCCAATCTTGCCCAGTTTCACCCAATCTTGCCCAGTTTCACCCAGTCTTGCCCAGTTTAACCTAATCTTGCCCAGTTTCACCCAGTTTTGCCCAGTTTCACCCAATCTTGCCCAGTTTCGCCCAGTCTTGCCCAGTTTCATCCAGTTTTGCCCAGTTTCACCCAGTCTTGCCCAGTTTCACCCAGTCTTGCCCAGTTTCACCCAGTCTTGCCCAGTTTCATCCAGTTTCACCCAATCCTGCCCAGTTTTCCCCAGTTTCACCCACTCTTGCCCAATTTCACCCAGTTTTCCCCAGTTTCACCCAGACTTGCCCAGTTTCTCATTTTATTTAAATCCCCTTTTTCTTTCACTTTTTTCCCCCTCCCCTACGTTTTCAGTAACCCCATTCCCAGCAAAACCAGTGGCCCTCCCAGTTCCCAACAACCCCATTCCCACCAAAACCAGTGGCCCTCCCAGTTCCCAGCACCCCCATTCCCACTAAAACCAGTGGCCCTCCCAGTTCCCAGCACCCCCATTCCCACTAAAACCAGTGGCCCTCCCAGTTCCCAACAGCCCCATTCCCACCAAAACCAGTGGCCCTCCCAGTTCCCAACAACCCCATTCCCACCAAAACCAGTGGCCCTCCCAGTTCCCAGCCCAGCCCCAGCACTGGGGGCAGTGGGGTGGGGAATTTCCTGCTTTTAGGGGAAACAGTGGGGTTAAGGAGGACTCCCCTTCCCTTCAGGGCAGGGACCACTCCCCACGGGTGACCTGGACACCCCCCATGGCCCCCAACCCCTTCCCAGTCCCTCCCAGTTTCCCTTTCTCCGAGGAACTGGGATCCTGAAGCTCCCTGGGGAGGGAAGAGAAATCCCAGAGAGCTCAAGGACTAAGCCGGGCTGAGTTTAATCCCCTCCTGGGGCCTGACCTCAGGCCACCCCGGGGGAACTGGGCGGAACTGGGCGCTACTGGGCGAGGGGTAAGCGGACTGGAAACTTCCGATCCGCTCTGTCTCGGCGCTTTCCGGCCGCTCGGGTCGCTCTGAGCACAGAGAGCTCCCCCCACCAAAAAAAATGTGGGTTTTTTTTTTTATTGAAATGAAATTTAAAATNATCCGCTCTGTCTCGGCGCTTTCCGGCCGCTCGGGTCGTCGCGAGGACCGAAAAGTCCCCCCACCAAAAAAAATGTTGGGTTTTTTTTTTTTAATTGAAATGAAATTTAAAATGAAATTTAAATTTAATTTTGATTGTGGTGCCAGAACAGCACGGGAGGGCTGCCCAGGGAGAGCCCCACCTTAAAGAGCAAAGGGGTTTGTTGTGGGCAACGCTGGGGGGTTGGAGAGTGAAGTTCTCGAGTTCCAGGGGAAAGTTGGGGGGTTTAGAGAGTTTTTCTTGAGGGATTCCAACGTTTTTACACATATATCCATCAGGTTTCTACATTTAATTCTAATAATTGGGTTTTTTTCATTTAATTATAATATTCATCGGGTTTCCACTTTTAATTGTAATATCCATCAGGTTTCTACATTTAATTATAATATTCATCGGGTTTCTTAATTATAATATGAATCAGGTTTTTATAGAATTATAATATTCATCTGGTTTTTACATCTAATTATAATATTCACCTGGTTTTTACATCTAATTATAATATTCATTCCCTCTTTTGGGGCGGTTCTTGGTGATCGTTCCCATTTCTTCAGCCTCCAAGGGGTCGTTTTCTCTCTTCTTCCTCGGTTGGAACGTTCAGCTTTGCTTCTCACCCTGCACGTTGAAGCCTCACAAGACCCTCCTGGTCTTTTTATCTCTCCAGATCCTCTTTATTCCTGTTCTCTCTCCTGGAATGGAACAGGAATTCCACCTCTCCACCTTTCTGAGTTCACCTTTAGGAATCTGCTTCCCCTCCCTGTTGTATTTTAAGATCCACCTCGTGGTCCTCAGGGGAAGGGACTGAAACTCCTTTGAGCTTTTTAACTCCTTGCTCTGTTTCAGTTTGGCAAGAAGAGGAAACTGTGTAAGAAAGGCCAGAAAAACAAACGAGGGAGAGAAGTGAAACCCGGCGGGGTTTATTTTAAACCTGTTTATTGACTTCACCACGCAGAAAATCAAACCCCGGTACAAAGAGCTGTAAAAATTCCCACCCCTCCCAGCAAGGTGCGTTTCACTGCAGCAGAAAAACAAATAACGTGCTGGTTCAGGCCCAAAAAAAGCGGAAATATTTGGCAAAACAAACCCAAACAAACAACCCCGACACGGCAAAGGGGAGTGTCCAGAGGGAAAAGGTTCTGTGCACTTTGAGCCCCTCGGGACACGTTGCATAAATTAAAATACCATAAAAGTCAACAAACTGGCAGCAATTCCCAGGGGGTTTGGGCACCCTGAGCTGTTGGCCTCGGGAAGTGCTGAGGGGGGGGAGATTTTGGTGCTTCCTGGAGCTGTGAGGTAAATCCATTTATTTATCCAGCCTGGCATCAAAGTGTTGGAGGTCCAAAAATATTCTCTCCCCCTGTTGGCATTTTGGTGGGATTCCCCCAGCCTGGAGCAAAAGAGGATTTTTAAAACAACTTCCAGGAGAGAAAAGCGAGTAGATGGTGGGAAAAAAACCAAAACAAAACTTTCTAAATTATTATTCAATTTAAAAAAAAAATCAAAACAGGACAAAGCCTAGAGTACACACACACTCCAAAAAAGCACACACACTCCAAAAATCCTGGCTGGAGCAGCCTGGAGCACACAGAATTCCACACGCTGGAGCAGAATTTGTCCCCCTCCCCACACCCATCAGACCCCCAAAATGCCTGGCTGATCCCGTGGCATTCCTGGCGCAGGGAATTTGGTGCAGGACATCCCATCCTTCTCCCCAGGGGTTACATTCCCAGCCCTGTTTCCCTTTCCCTCTCCAAACCAGCTCCTGGAAGTGCTTTTAGCATCCTGGGAAACCCTGAGAGCTTTTTAAAGCCAAGAGGACACTCTCCCACTCCTTGTGCTTGTCAACAGTTGGCAAAGAGGAGATGGAGTGGGATTTGGGGGGTCTGTGGGGGGTCAAACCTCCTCTCTCCCCTCTTGGGATGAGCCATTAGGAAACCCAAACTAGAGCTGCAGCTTTCACAGTGTCCAGGAAGAGACTTTGCCCTCGGCCCAGGTGGCCAAAGAGCAGGAAACCAGCTGCTCCCAGTTGCCAGGGAGGCTGGACAAGGGCTGGTCCCATCCCCCCAGTTAAGTTACCCTCCCTGGGATTGTTCCTGTGCAGTCAGTGGGCAAGGGGAGGACTGGCACTGGATCTGGGTGCCCATGTGAGGAGCTCTGAATGCCTCAGATCCACTTTTTTCTACTGCCTGTATTGGAAAAATGCAATTCAAGAGCCAGGCAGGCACTTTGTGCCCTCTCCAGAAGTGTCCTGGCTTGAACCAAATCGTGGGGGAAGAACTACAGGAATAAAACCCACCTCACAGGAGAAACTGGGGCACCAGCACCTCTAGCAGCCCTTGATCCCACCAGTCCCACTCCACCACAACTGGGGAGGAGGCTGAGGGACTGGAAACTTCACTGGTCCCAAACTCCTCAGGTATTTATGTTCCCTCCTTCCTACGTCTGACAAGGAGGAGGAAATAAACTTCCCAGTTGGATTCTGCTGGGACCCAACACTGACCGGGCATGGGGCTCTCCCAGCCTGCCCCTCCTTCACAGCACCACCCCACACCCAACACCCCTAGTGCAAACAGCTGAACTGGGAGCACTGGGAGGGAAAAGGCCCATGTGGAGAAGGAAGGGTTTGAGCTACACCGCAAAAACCAGCTCCAGCGTGGCCAAAGGTGGGTGTGAAATTGGGAAACTGTTTTGCTCAGGGAGAGAAACCCCAAATGGGGCTCTGTGGTGGATCAATTCCAAACTAGTGCAATCACCACACTCCCAAGCTGGGCATCCAAACCCCATGGAGGAGGAAGAGGAGGAGGAAGGGGCCAAAGCAGCTCCTCTCTGGCCAAGGGGACAATCCCACGGCTCATTGCGCAGCAGGTCCTTAATTTCCTCCCCAAGAGGAGGGCTCAGTCAAATTCCATTGCATTGGGACACAGAAGTCCTGGGAATGCTGGGACTGGCTCTTCCTGCAGCCAGGCACCTGGGGAGGGGGAACAAGGCAGCTGGGAAAGGAGGAATTCAGGGAAGTGAGAGGTTTGATCGAGGTGCAGGTGCAAAACACAAAGCGCTTCCTCTCCTTCCCCGAGCGCCGAGACGGACCGTGGCAGCTCCCCGTTCCCATCCAAGGCCCAAGCAGGAAGAACCTAAATCTGGGAAGGCAAAAGGAAAAGTTTCAGTTACTTGAAATGGCTTTGCTGCTCTGCCCAGACCTCGGGGTTGGAGAGGGATGATGAGCTCCCAAAGCAAACACCAGCTCTTGGCTTAATTTTCTTCCCTTTCCTCTTCCCGCGGCAGAAAATAACATCTGCCTTGAAGGACAAGAGGGAGAGAAGGTTTCAAGTGGGGGAAGGGGAAGAAGGCAGGGATTTCTCCACAAATCCTACCCTTCACCCACTAAAAACTTCTTGGGCAAGTCAACTGAGTCAGCACAACTGAAATCAAGGCCCTCCCACCTCTGCCCTGGTCAGCTGGGCGAGCTCTGCCAGCATTTCTCAGTAGTTCTGTTTTCATTTCCTGGTAAAACCTCGTTCCTTGACCAAAATCCACTGTCCAGACTAACTGACCTGAGGCTTTGGGACCCTTTCTAGTGCCAAGGGCCAATATTTAGTATTTCCAACACACACCAGGCACTCCAGCCTTGGGGGGCACAGGCCCTGCTTTGGGCTGGGTCTCACCTTTTGATCCAGTCTCTGATAATCACCAGATTTGGGCCGTCGACCAGTTTTTGATCTTTTCCCTTCCAGGGCAAACGCAATGATCTTTGGAGAGAGAAAAACAGGCCCAGGGTAAGTGGGACAGCAGCTTTATCTCCCTTCCACCACAGTCCTGCCTGTGGTTTCTCACTCACCTGCTCACACCCCATGACCCCATTTCCTGTGAAAAGCCACTCGCACTAAATAAAAAGCCAGTACTCGACCCCAGCTGAGACGGAGAACGAGCAGAAAACAGCAAGAATCTCCTTCCCTTCTCCTCCCTCAGAAGCAGCTCTATGAGGAACAACCCCCTCCCAAAGCCTTGTGCCAGCTGCTGCTGCTGCAAACCCCCACTCAGTGACAGGGGATTTCACAACCCCTTTGTGTTTTCCTCTCTCGACCAAAGACGAGCAGCAGAGCAGAGAACACCCGGCGCCTTTTGGGGTCACCACCCTCCCACTGCTGTCCCACCACGTGAAGAGGAACCACGCTGGGGAGACACCAGGTGGGGGCAGTGGGGGGAAAAGGGCTGGGTAGGTCCCACCCCAGTCCCGAGGGGGGTGTGGAGGGTAAGAAGAGGCAGAGGACTCGCCTTCCGCTTGTTGTGATAGGCCACGTAGAGGGCGGCGACGATGACGGCCGTGGTCACCAGGTAGGCAAAGAAGTGGCTGCTCTCCGAGCGGGCCCTGGGCACGGAGGGGGCACCCCTCCCCCTCTCCTGGTTGAAGAAGTCCTTGCCCTCCTCAGCCTCGGTGTCTTCCTCTCCAGGGTTTTCTTCGTTGTCCAAAAGGCCGGGAGTGGAGGGGAGTGGCTGGGACGGGGTGTTTTGGTCCACCTGGGAGCTCTTTCTGTTGTCCTTCTTGGCACCAGCACTGCCCTGGCTGCCACCAGCACTGCCCTGCCCTCCTTCAGCACTGCCCTGGCTCTGGGGCTGCTGCCCACCCCTGCTGCCCTGGGTGGTGATGCTGTTTGTGGTGTCAGTGCCCTGGCCTTTGTCCTCCTCATTGCTGCCCTGGTTAGTATTCTCATTGGTGGAACTGGTGTCCCCATTGCTGCCAGTCGGAGTGCCAGCCCCATTCCCACCATTGCTGCCCTGGCTGGCATTCTCATTGGTGGAACTGGGGTCCCCACTGCTGCCAGTCTGGGTGCCAGCCCCGTTGCTGTCACTGCTGCCCTGTTTGCCATTCTCATTTGTGGGATTGGTGCCCCCGTTCCTGCCAGTCTGGGTGCCAACCCCATTCCCATCCTTGCTGCCCTGGCTGGTGCTTTGCTCGTCCTTGTTGCTCTGGGTCTCGCCCTCACCTGTGCTCTCACCGTTCTTGTCATTGCCCTTGTTGCTGTCACCCTCAGTCTGGGTGCCAACCCCGTTGTTCTCACTCCTGTCCTCTTTCTCAGTGTTGGGCTGACTGTTGCCATCACCTTGGCTGCTGTTGTTGTCACCACCCTGGTTCTTGTCCTTGCCATTGCTGCCCTCACTGTTCTGGTTGTCCTGGTTGGTGTTCTGGGTCTGGGTGCCACTGCCCTGGGCACCATTGCTGCCCTCACTTTTCTGGTTGTCCTGGTTGGTGTTCTGGGCACTGGTGCCACTGCCCTGGGCATTGTTGCTGCTGTCTGAGCCGCTGGCCTGGCTGGGAGTGTCACTGCCCGGCTGCCCCGTGCTGCTGCTTGAGGTCCCCTTGTTCTGCTCCTGCCCAGCCCCATTGCTGCCTCCATCACCCNCACTGGTGCCTGCACTGCCCTGGCCTTGGCCTGCATTGTTTTGTGACTCAGTTTTCTCCTTCTCGTCCTCGTTACCCTTGCCCTGCTCAGGCACGTTTGAGTTCTCCTGGGCATCGTTGGCCTCCTGTTTCTCAGCTGTCTCTGTTCTGCTGCCTGAGCCCGTATTGGTGTCTCCGTTCTGCCCACCCGGCTGGGACTGCTGCACTTCAGCATTCTTGGATGCATCCTCTTGCTTCTTTTCCTCCTCTTTGGATGCTCCTACCTGGTTTTCCCCTCCTCCTCCTGCTTCTTTTCCTGCCTGCTGGGATGTCCCACCGGCTCCAGAATTTTGGTGGAGCTCCGTTTGATGCCCCGGTGCTGTGGGGAAACACGGGGGACACAACTCAGCACCGGGGGGGCGGCAGATCTGGGGAGGAAAAATCCCCCGAGAGGGAAACCCACCGGGGGAGGAACCCATGGGGGGAGAGGGAACCCCCAGGAGGAATAGGAACTCTAGAGGGAGAGGGAACTCAGGGCAAAAGGGAACCCCATGGGGAGAGGGAACCCCCAGGGGGGAAAGGGAATCCCAAGGGAGAAAGGGAACCCCAAAGGCGGGGGAGGGCGGGAACCCCGAGGGGGGAAAGGGAACCCCAAAGCGGGGGGGAAAGGGAAACCCAAGTGGGACAGAAAACCCTAAGTGCGGAAATGGAACCCCGGGGTGGGGGAGAAGGTGGAACCCCCGGGG
>VXAU01002234.1:0-60646 GCA_013399695.1 Formicarius rufipectus
AGAAAGTGAGAACTTGTTATGTAACTCTGAAATAAAACTGATCACTTCTGGGAAAGTACAAAAACTTAGCATGAGAGGAACCATCACACTGCTCTGGAATTCTTCTCAGGAAAGCGGAGCATTAAATTGTGTTTCTCCTTTTCTTACAGGTCTTGCAATTGCGAGTGCACTGATAGACATTTCACAACAGAAGCCTGCAGACTGTAAAGATAAGAGTTCAGGAGTCAGGAATCGAAAACATCACCTTTCAACACGTCAAGGAACTTGTGTCTGAGATTCCAAAACTACAGCTGTATATTCTGTAATGTTTTCTTTTTAAATGGCTTCCATTGAAAGCTACACTACAGCCTCAGTTTTTATGGAGGCAAATCTATGAATGAACATATGAGGTACTGTGCTCTGTTACAGTCACACAGCCTGCTATACCCCAAAGCAGAACAAATTTGTGGTAGGTATGGGTATGTTTGATGAGCTTTAATAAAAAGAGTGGATTCTGGTATCAACAAAATACAAAATAAAATACCTAGTGCTCTTAATTCTGAACATATCAGAGTAGGGAAAATCCTTGAACAGAACTACGAGAAACTTTACAATGTTTTGTAATGTAGAAGCAAATTGTATAATTAAAAACTGAGCAAATTCCAGGAGCTAAAGGAAATTTTTGTATAGCTTAATGTAACAATGAGAATTGTACAGTTCTTTCCTTGTAATCAGCATTAAAATTTCTTTCCAGCAAGCAGGAACTAATGAGGATCGTTTGCATTTAGGTGTTCTTTCACCATTGCCTGAAATAAGTAGTCAGCTTTTGAATTAAGCATAGGTGTAAGCAGAGAACACAACATGTTAATATTTGAAAGATAATTCCATTAAAAGAGCATGATTTGAGCATTTCATGATTATTTTTCTTTACATTGACAAAAACCTCATAAACATAATCTGTGCTGCAGCAGAGTGGTGGGTGGGCTGTCATGTGTCTGTACCTAAGAGTTTGTTCTGAATTCAGAATGATGTGTTTTACAAAGAGGGTCCTCCATGCCAGCTAACTGGTTAGCAAAATTAATTGAGCATGGAAAATCTTCTTCTGCAATAAAATTTCCTTTTCTTTTCCCAAGAGAGTCTCCAAGGTTGCAAATCTAAGGAGAGTTGAATTTGCTTCCATTTCAAAGTTGAAATTTGCTAGTGTCTGTATGTTGTCCTGACCTCCAAGCGGAAGAAATGAATTCCAGTCAGTACTTTGATCCTTCTTTTTGTACCATAGTATGGATTTATTTTTTTTCCCCCTCTCAGATGCAAAATTTCATCTTCTTCTCACTTTAACACCCATTAAGGAACTACCCTACATAAATTAAATAAATGAATAAATATTCAGAAATTCAAGTTGCTTCCAACAGTGGTTCTCAAATCCGTCATCAAGTATGGAACCTCACACAATCAGTACTCAACAACAAAAGGCAGAGGAAAGAGGTTTTTTTCCAAAGTGCTTTAGTCTTTAGGGGGCTCAGTAACCACAACCCAACAAACAACTTTAATAGCCCTCAGTCTTTTTATTTACTAAAAATTCATGAATCTGTTAAAGAGTAAGAGAATGTTGAGGGGTAGGTAGCAGATGTGTCATATTCTCATTTATGCATTACACATTGACAGCAGTATAATATGAAACAAATAGTTTTGTACAAGCTTGTTGAAAGTATAGTTTCTCAACTCCAAATCTGCCACCATACTAGTACAGGAGAGTGATTCAGAGGTATAAATGTCTCATGTAATGATAGACTTCAGGTAAATATGAAAGATATGAAAAGACAATTGATGTTTACTACTATTTCTGTAATTTTTTAATGTTCTTTTTATTTCAGGAAGATGATGACATTTTACTGTTTATAGTTGACTATATAGTTACTTGCATGCCATGATGGTGCAGTAGCAGTAAGTTGTGAGTTGTGTTTATTTCCTAAAGCCATTCATACATAAAAGTATTCAGCTTAATTTGGATGAGGACTAAATGTAAAAATAATTATAAAAAAGGAATGATTGTACAGTATGTAGTTATATCTTATACAGAAATATTAGGTTGCATCTAACCATCTCTATTGTTTTGATAAATTATGCACTTACAAATTATGGTATAATTATTTCTTATACTGGCATGATTGTTTCAGTATTTTCATATCTTAAAATAAGATAATTATCTTAAAATAATGCCATCACAATCTTGTGACTTTTATTGCCTATTCTGACCTCATGTAACTTAAAACTTTAAAAATTCCTTTTTAAAGCTTCTGTTGGGAATTTTCAACCAGTGCTACTTAGCACTTCCAAGCAGTTTCCAATTTAATCTGTTCAAATGATTATAAACCCATGGAACTGGTTTATATGATGCATACACTTATGAAAAGAACCACTTGTCTGGAATATATTCCAAACTCTGCATTATCCTCAACCTAAACATTTCATATAAGAAATATACAGTGTGTGTTTTGTGAATGTACTGGAAACCCCATCCACAGAAAGACCATATAATCCTGTAGAGCAGTCTTGGCTCTACTCACTCATAAAGGATTACATTCCTCTGTGTCTCAACCAGAGTTTGAAAAATACTTGAAAAGTAGGTGTGAGTTTTAAAGGGAATAAAATATTTCATTGCAACACTGAAGATGGGCAAATAGTGATCAGCCGTCTTATTGTGTTTTCAGGTAAAAATGCTGTTTTATTGTACAAGAAAAGCATGTCTGTCATGGGATCATCCAGCATTTCCCTTCACTCTGAGAATTTTTTTTCTGAAGTTTCTTTCCTCCCCCAGGATCCCTGATTGCATGCAAATCAGTAAATTCATCTAATAATTAAATAAATAAAAGTATTTCTATAGTGGCTACACTTACATACGAGAAGTTTGCGAACACATCTCAAACCAAAGTTTCAGAATAACTGTTACAGCTTTTTTTTTTTTTTAAAGATAGCATAAAATAGCATAAAATGTTCAGTAACTACATTTTGTTAATTGTTGGCAAATGCAAAATTTTTGGTAATGACCATTGTATATAAGATGAAATGTTTTATGAACTGTCACATTATGATTGCTTCATGAAAAAGCCAGTTTTTAAAACCCTTTTGTCCAATTTGACTTTGGAACCTTTTCTGAGAGTCAGAAAACGTTGAATGGCCTGCTTTACTCTTAATGTGTTTTATATTGGATGCAAAATAAACAAATAAGTGCTGTTCTGGTAAGTAAGCCCCAGTGAAGTTCTGATTGTCAGGATTCAACCTCCATGCCCTCAGTCCATGGATTCTGCTGAGGGAAATTCAGCAGCTACAAATTACCATTCCAAATATGAGACAGATTGTCCATGGTAGCATGGGTTTACTACTTCAGTTCCTCCCTGTACTTGTATATTTATATAAAATCCTGAAACAACTTCAATCAAATTTGTGCACACATAAAAAACACTTTAGAATATTTGCTTCCATTCATTACATTCCCATGGAATGTAATGAAATGTTTGTGGACCTATAAATAAAAAAGTTATCTGTATGTTACCACCATTAAACTTATTTATTAAACAAAGTCAAATTCTAGATATGTTGAGGCATGAATATACCATTAAATGGAGCATTCAAATTCATCTGATTTGAGAATTTTCTAGCTGACAGTTCTCTTTATAGATCGAGTTTCCACTCATCTCCCCAAATCAAAAACATTTCAACAAGTTCAGATTGGGAATTCCTTAGGTGTAAAATCTGCAGCAGTAATTATTTTCTGAATAATCTAATATAGAGGCTGGAATCCTGATGGTGAGAATTTTAGTTTGGGATCACTTTAACAGATGTTCAATCTTTATGCATAATAACTTTCATAGAATTCACAGAAATTATAAAATCATTATGTACCTAATTTCATTGCCCATTTTTTAAAAAGCACCTGAAAGGTTTCTTGACAATAAAGGAAAATTCTCTGTTAAAGGTAATTAAAAATCCCTCTCTTTTATAAACAAAAGAGTTCTTGTTCAGAATGCTTGACACTAGTGGGGAAAATAAAATAAATGAATGTATTTTTTTCAGTCCCTAAGGTGCAGAATTACATGAAAAACTGTCGTTTCCTGACATTCATTTCACACCATCTCTAGAATAAAGTATGGAATATCTAAGGCTGTTTTGGGTGCTTATAACAAATAATAGCAAGCCTGTTTTGTCTGCAGGTGGCCAGAACTTCCCATATTGTCTTCAGCTGTACTTGGTCATTAAGTAGTAATGAAAAAGAGCAAAACTGGCAAAAACAGGTCTTGCAGAATCTGGGCTTGTGAAACTCAGGGTCCTGTTATTTCAGCTTTTCCTTATTTATTGCTATTTCACTTTTAGAATGAATGCTTCTATTTCTGTATGACAGCCTAGAGGGCCACATGTGGCCATTTCTATGGCTACAGGTATTTTTGATGTAAAAGATCATAATCTTGAATGTATCCTTGAATTTTAATGACTCCCTGAAATGAATTGTGAGGCTGAAAGGCAGCTCTTAATCCCCCAGGCTTCATCATGTATGTTGAAGTTTGTTCATGTCTTGGTGCAGAACACCTCATTGTACCTCTGGATATGTTAAAAGCTTCCTTTTCTAAAATAAGGAATCAAGGGTAGGAGTGATGGGCAAACCAACCAACCATTTTTGAAGAAAACAGAAAGCACATATGTTTGTGTGTGTGCATATATATATANTATAAAGACTCTAAGTGAATCAGTGGCTGGTTATGTCTGTAATAACAGCCATTTCTGTGGAAATAAAATCTTAAATGTATTTGTCCTTCTGAGAGAGGATATAGAAGTGTGCTTGAAATACTGTAAGGAAAATGTTATCAACTGTCTATTTTTATGAATTATTATCAATTTGGTATCAGTATTTTCAGCATGTCGAAGACTGAGTGCAAGAAGTGTGGCAAGTGTCTCCTGTCCTTTTTTATCCTTTCTTTTTTAGTATATTTTCCTGTGGCAGTTTTTACATGCTAAGGCAAGAGTTAATAATACAGAAAGAATATGAATTTTGACAGAACTGTTACTCACATAACAATAACTGTTTATCTTTCTATGATATCATGGAAGCAATGCTTTGCCATATTATTTTTCAATTTTAGCAAATCTCTTTTTCGAAAAGAGATTTCTTTCATTAAGAAAGAAGCAAGAAAAAAGTATGATGGAGCACTTCAAGACTCAGAGTATATCACAAACACTCTTGAAGGTCTGTGTCTTTTTAGCATGTATTCTCAGGGCAGTTTTTATCAAAAGTCATTGCAATTTTATGATTTCTAGGCATTAACATGAAGCACAAATTATTTTTCATGTGAAGTCCTAAAGTTCTTTTATGACATTCAGTTATAAAATATACATGAGAAAAAAAAAACATAGATTTGAAATATAATGTTTATGATAACCAGCATGGATTTCTTGTGAAAAACCTCTACACAAATTGTCTGTGCCCTGAAGCATTCTCTCAGACATGAAATCTCTTAATACTCCTGCAAGTCTCCTCTTACCCACCTTCACAAAGCACAAATGCCCAGGAATAAAAATCTGGTATCAAATCAGGTATAAAAAATACAAATTTATTAATACAGATAATTTTGTTTCTGATTCTAAATAGATGATTGGAATATGGCAAAAAAGTTTTATAACTGAATACTTAGGAGTTATAAAATTAACCTTAGTAATGAAAAGGGAATATTTAAGATTAATTAATTAATGTTTAGAGAGTCCTCAGAGCTCTTTACTGGTCTAAAAATAACAGACACTGTAAGAGTGCTAAGTGTATTTTAGTTATAAGGTTATTTAGTATCAGCTTCATTTCATAGTGCTAGATGTTAGGGGTTTTTATATCACAACTTGAGACATAAATAAATAAATATTTGCTGGCAGATTTTCATATTCTGTGCCTTTTCACACAATAGGGGTCACAGAATTTGCTCTTGATTTTTCTTATCAATGTAATTTTCCCATTATTGGTTAAGATTTTACTAATCTACTCCACTTACTGATGTTTTTGATTAATCAGGCTTCTTAGATGTCTGATTTCATATTATTTCTTCTTCTGTTTTAATTCAAGTAGCCACTTTTTGTACAAAACTTTCTGCTTTGTTCCCAGTTGCCCAGACTGTAGAATCCCAAATGTGCTCCACTATTTTGTTCACTGTAGTCTGAAAATGTCAGTGATTGCACCATTTTTTTAACCATGCTGAAAAATATCAGGGATGATGCAGTTCCATGACTTAATCCCTCATTTATATTAAATGGCTCAGAGATTTTACACCTTCTTCATGCTCCATCTTCTTCTTTGCAAATTGTGACTATGCCTGTTAAAAAGTGGTTCATGGAGTTAGAAATTCCTCCAGTGTAGCTCAAAGGCCACAATATAGCAAGTCTAAAAGTCTTGAAGTCTAGAAGTGTGTGTATTCATTCTGACTATAGTGTTATGTCTCATCAAATATATCATGAAAATATTTAATATTTGTAGAATTCTTTTCCAGAATCCCCATTGGTGTTAGTGAAATGTCTCTTCTTCATTAAAAAAAAAAGGCAAAACAATAAAACAAAACCCAAAAAACCCACCACCCAATGAAAAAATCCACAAACAAACTAACAACAAAAACAGCTCTTCAAGAAATGTAAAGCCTTCTGAGAAAACTTTCTAGACTTTCAGAAAAGGACAGTCACTCAGTGGACTGGCTTTAAATTGCATTTCTGAAAACCACCTTCCCTTGCTCTGAAAATTTGTCTGATATCTGAAATCAACAGGATTATTCTGAACAGCCTTTGGCTTCATTTCCCTCCTTCTGCTTTTAATAATTTAATGACAACCCTGTCAGCACATGGTGCCAAGTTCTTCCCAAAGGCTTGTAATTGACTCCGGGATCATCTCAGAGCTGAGGTCCACAAACAACTCAGGTCCATCCCTCTGTAACTTTCTTGAGGAGAAAGGATTTTCATTGTTCAGCAGATTAACAGAAGAATGATACTCTTTCCTCCGGGTGTAGAATCTGTTTTCTTCTCAGGCATTAACATTCCTCTGCCCCATCCTCTCCTCCATGCCCTTCACATAGTGTCTTTTGTGGTGACTGTCTCTCTTGGCATTTTCTTTTGATTCAGTCTCATCGTGATCCCGATCCAGGTTCTGAAGGCACACGGTCCTTGCCACATGCTGATCCTGATTCCTTTCTAAATCCTTTTATCTTTCCTCTTGGAAGTATGCTCTTGGTTCCTTCACCGGTTCTCCTGCTGTATCTGCAGTCATTTTACACTTAGTATTAGCATCATCTGCACACTTCAAATAGAAATATTCCAAAGCTTCAAAACTGAACTTGGTTGCTACTCACAGTTTCTTTAATCACTCAGAATATGTAAGTTTTATTTGTAGCATATATGTTTAATTTGTCTCTTCTGGATCCTGGATATTTCCTGTGTAGACCCTTGAAGTTTGAACACCCAGCCAGCTGTTCCCACTCCCCTGCACTGCATTTTGGCTTCTCTTGTACCATATGCACTCAAAACATTCCATGACCTCAGGACCCACCCTTTCCTCAGACTGCTGTAGTTTTATCTGCTTTCCCAAGATTTATTCAGGTGTTTTCTAAGAATTTATGCCTTTTTTTTGTTTGTTTTTTGGGTTTTTTTTGTTTTTTTTTGTTTTTTTTGAGGAAAGGCCTTAAAATCCAAATAATATTGGTTCAATATGACCCCACTCCTTTAGCCTGCCCAGGTTTTTACAGTCAGTAGAGCTTTCAGTCACACATGTATCCAAGTGTTGTGTTATGTCAAGGTCCAAGCAACTCTAGCTAGAGCTGATGTGCTAAACCATTGCCTAATTTCTGTGGTGCAGTAGATCTGGGGTTTTTTTTGTGCAATATTTGATGGGTGAAAGGGGAATGTTTGAGAAATTGAAAGAATCATATTGCTGTAAAGGTGTTCTTGTCTCACTTAGCCAGATTGCCATTTCATTGCCTCCCACTGTGCCTCTCCCAGTCCCTTCAAAAGGAAAACATGCAGTTATGTTCCCTTCACCACTGAGCCACCCTTATTGCTAATAGTAGACTATGTTATCATACAGTTTGTTTAATAAACTAATCCTTTTTTTTCAAAAGGGGCCCTTAAGATTTTACAGTTTAATGGTAGATCAAAATTGAAGAATTCAGAACTTGCCATTTACCTTGTCTTTGTTCAACCTTCTGTTACAACAAGCTGCTTTTGTTATAGAAACTACCAACCCAAAAGGAGTGTTTTGAAGCTTGGTTGGCTTTTGCCTTCTTTGCAAAATGTTGCTTTGATGGCAAACAACATAGAATTGCAAAGGTTGCTTTATCTGTGTTCCCGTGGCAGTGCCATATGCAAGCAATAGTTTTGCTGCCTGGAGTATCAGCTTGTTCGATGTGTAAACTCTAAAGATGAAGGCCAGCAGGAAGAACATCAGTAGCTGTACCCATTAAGATTGTGATTTCAACAACAAAACACCAGTTCACTAAATTCTAAATAAGTAAAACTTAAAACAAGTGAACAGCACAGTATTTAGCTTCTTTGCTTGATTGTTAGGAGTGTGATATACAGGTGAAGTTCTGTTTCCCAGGACAAGAGACAAAATAAAGTCCTACTCTAGCTCATATTTACTCTGAATGGTACATCTGTGCTCACACACACACACACACACACACACACACACACACACACACACATATAATCTACAGAAGTATTGGTTTGGCTCAAGGTCAACGGTTTTGCTTGCAAATATATGATATCTTTCTGCATCAAGAGTGAAGTGCCTTCTAAAGGCTTCAGGAGTTTTCCAACTTGCCTTTCTAGTCTTACATGTGCTAGCTAAATGGTGGTTTTGCTTTATGAGTGGATACCATCCGTAGTTATCGGGGAAAAGAAGGAATCCCAACAAAATCTTTGAAATCTTCAGGATTCTAGTTAGACACAAATTCATGGCTATAGACTGAAAAGAGATCAAGCAAGGTGTTTTTACATAAGTGGCTGCATGTGCCACCCCTGCACCTGAGGCGCAAGAGTACTAAGGCCAGGACGTAACATTTAGATCCAGTTCTTTAAGAGATCTTAGAATCACCATTCTGAGGTACATCAGCAAAAATCCTTTGGCGACAGAGTAATGGCACATGTTTATAGGAATTGGGAGCAAGCCCAAAGCTTTGCAAAGCTGTAGAGCCTGTTTTTAAAATTTATTATAATGGTGTTTATATTTATTGGGATCATCTTGTTATTTCAGCTGCAAGCATTGTAATTACACTGCATCAGGGTTTAGTTTCCCAAGGATTGTAAGGACACACATAGTGTAATGTAGTATGGTGCAAATCTCTCCAGCTCGTTCTAGGTGAGTTAGTCTCGGTACCAGAAGGGCATAGCTGCATCAGCACTGTCCTGCACCCCTGCTAATAGCTTACTGCTCTGCAGAGCTAATTAGCTCCATGAGAGACCACAGGATACTGGCACTGGGACAAGCCAGCTTGTTCCCAGTGAGCTCAGGTAGCTCTGCACAGCATTTAATTTTGCTGTCCAGCTTTGCAGTCAGTAACACTTGCTGGATTAGTCTGAATGCCAAAGCAATGTAAATAACAGCCCCACTCCAGAAATACATCTGGTGCTATTGAGTGACATTTTCCTGCAGGATTTCTTCTATGAGCTGGTGAAGCAAAACAAATGTTAAGATATTCATATTAGTAAGTATATTGTGCCCTTAAAAAAGTCAGTTTCTCCTCCTATGAAGGCTGGCACCAACTGATCTGAGTCATAACAAGAAAAAAACAAAAACAAAACCACCAAGTCAGAAGAAGTGTGTACAAAAGAACAAGTGACCAAGGAATAGAAAATAATCCTTGGATTCCTTCTGAGCCAGGTTTTATGAAATATTTTTGCCTTTTTTCCACTATTTCAAGGTGCATGGGTGCTCTCTGTACCTCCATGTCTGACATTTTGTTAGGTGCTTCTGAATAAAACACTCCCACTCCAGCTCTGAAATTACTTCAATTTGTATCAATAACAAACAGCTTTCATTCTTTCTCAGTCAGTGTTGGCATATGCAAAGTAAATTGAAAGCTATGGTCAACATAATAAACTGAAACACCTATCTCTTCCAGTCAGCCATTGCCTCCCTATTTTATTTTTTTTTCCACTTTAGATAAACAATCTACAATGTGTTTACTGAGGCTTGTACTGATGTCCCTCAATGGTACAGGCAAGTCTACTTTTATTCCAGCAGACACACAGAATAAATCCACAGTGCACAGTGCATGCAAACCCCTTTGAAACCCAAGATTATTTGTTCTCTGACTGTTCTAAGGTAATTAAGGAGCATTGCATGTTTCTCAATTAATGATTCCTCATTCAGCTGGGGATCTTTGATGCTAATTTGTTTTAATCAGGACAGAGACTGCTAAAAAACTAAACAATTCAGTGAAGAGGAACTAGGAATTTTTAATCAAGTGGAAAAGATCTAAATGCTGTGAGGGACACATCCATCATAAGTTTTCACTTCTTGTTCGTTTAACTTTGTTCTTTCAGGTCTCGTAAAATGTTGCGTTAATCAGTGCAAGAAAGTTTGTTAAGATGGAGGTTGCACGGTGGTTTTGCCTCCATCTGATGTGAACATTTGTGCAAAAATGAGGAGCTGAAACAAGAGCTATGATATTAAAAAGCTTTCACCATTGGTTCTTATTTATGCACTAAAGTTATAGTTTCATGTTCTGTCAAACTTCATATAGGAAGTTGTCAATCATTGTGGTCTTAATATGCTGGAGTGTTAGTGAAAAAAAACCACTGGTTTTGTGGGGGATTGGATGCTCTCAATTTAAATGTTATTTTTTTTAATTATTTTTGGTACCACACTACATGCATACATTGGGCAAAATGACCTGCAATCTTCTGCACATGGAATTAGTATTTCAAATGCTGCAGCCCATGCTACATGAAATCACATGGTTTCTGAGCACACCAATGTTTTATTCCTAAGTACATTTATTTATAGCCCTGAAGCAAAAGGACTTCACAGTTCTGTCTCTTCCAGCTGCTTTACCAAGACAGAGCTCGTATCTTCCATCATGCAAATAGTGCTACTGTGTGTGTTCTACTCCCACGGTTTCAACAGGGGGACGGTGCTCCCAAGCCTTGACTTCCAGGGATCTTTAGTCCTGTGATAGAGTTAAAGCCATGAAGGACACCTAAGTTCAAAAAATAATTCTTCCTGAATAAGCAGCAATTTAGCACCTGTTCAATTAAAGGCAAATTGTAGGTGCTAAGGAATTTCCAGATCAGGAGAGGCATTTAATGGCCTTGAGGTTTTTAGTGTTAGGAAACATTTTCAGATGACTAATTGCTATTTGACCTCCAGCATCTTCCCTTTTACTGCTTTTAATGCATGAATCCTGTTTTGGACAGGTACCTACATTCCAGTTCTGAATCTGTCCCTGGTGAAGTACTGTGTACTAAGCTCTAAACAATGCCAAAAATATGCAGACAGCCAAAAAATCTAAATGGCTTCCTGCCACTTTGCCCTTCTTTCCTTATGGCTGTGAACCACCGTGTTTATTCTGTGGTTTAGGAGTCCAAATGAACAGAAAAATCCTGCTGATAAATTCCTAATGACCAACATTGAGGATGAAATTTAAGCAGATTAACAGCAGCAGAATTGTGTTTTTTGGTTTTGGTTTTTTGGGTGTTTTGTTTGTTTGTTTGTTTGTTTTGTTGGTTTGGTTTAGGGTTTTGGTGTTTGGGGTTTTTTGTTTGTTTGTTTGTTTGTTTTGTTGTTGTTGTTGTTTGGTTTTTGTTTGTTTGGGGGTTTTTTGTTTTGGTTTTGGTTTTTTTTTTTAAAAGCTTAAATACATCACAGTCAAAAGCAGAATTCTGTGTTAAATGTTTCCCACAACAATTAGAATCACAGCTGACTGAGAGTTTTCGACAGAAGATGACTTTTCTTCACCAAAAGCTGTTCATACACTGTGAAACACAGTTCAGATGTTTGAACTTACACTAATTGAAAGATCAACATTTTTCTTTCCTCAGTGAGTACCCTGCTCTTTTCCTCTTCGAGATGGCTCTCCCATGTGCAAAAAATGAGCTGTAATTATGCCCAGCTCAAGGCAATCTCAGGATCTAAAATATCCTGCCAACCAGTGTGTTCTCAATCTGCCTTGTTAGTTCATAAAATTGTGCATGTGCCTTTGCTACAGTCTCAAACCTGATAATGTCACATCATTGGGACAGGAAGCATTCTGTGATCTTATCTGAAGAGACACTTGCAATTTCAAGTTGTAGCTTGATGAGATCACGTTGTCAGGGCTCCACCTAAGTGTGATGTTTCCTGATTTGCAATTGTATCTGTTTTGAACGGTCCTTACACAGTTCAAGCAAAAGCATATGAAAATGTATTTTGTCAGATGCAAGGATAATGAAAGGGTGACTTTATGTTTCCACTTTTAGAAAATCCAGTTCATGTGACTAAACTCAATCAGTTTTCTTAACCGTTCCATCCCATCTATGTAATTCTATTTGCACCTGGAAACTCTGGTACCTGCAAAATGTGAGCATGTCAGGGTAGTTCACCCCCTTCATAAAATAGATGAGACTTACTACCTTTAAACTTCTATTACTTCCATGAAGCTCTGGGCTATAAGATGGTTCACACATGCTAGAGTTGTTAAAACATATATTATGCCTTAAGCAAAAATATTTAACATAGTAAAAGCTTTTAAAGTTGAAGAATACTTAATTACCTACATTGTGTTATTGGCAATAAGAAACACTGTAATACTTAAAACCAGGAGACTTTCAAGTCACATTTCAAATATTTTTATTCATGATATTAATATTCTCTAGATGTACATTATAAGGGAAGGAAAAAGATGTTACAAATGCCTTATTTCCCTTTTCATCATATGGATTCTGAATTCTGACTGAATTCTATAACACCCAGTATAAACAGAAGAGGGAAGAAATATTGAATATATCTAACATATTAAGACTTCAGGCCCCTCTAAACAAAACTCTGGTGGTAAGGTACAAAGACTTGGATCTTCAATTCCTATTTAATATGCATAATGACAAAGTACATCAATGCAGATGACTAAGACAAAGAGCAAGTTTTGACCTCTCTTGTAACAATACCATCATAGCATATTGATTTGTCTGGATTGTGGCAGGCAGATCATAGTAACAAGCAAGACAGACCACAGCTATTTGACTAAATTACTGAAAAGCCAAAAAGAGAAATAATATTTGTCCATTTAAAGTGACGAAAATAGAAGGCAATGAGAATTCAGAGTAAATGACTCTCTTGGACAATAAGATGAGACTGGAGTCTTGTTCCTGAAAGGCTGGAGGAGTGAAAATAGAGGACTTTCTTGGCAAGCAGTTCTGAAATCCATACAAAACCTTTGGCAATAGTTTTTCCAGCTGAACCTTATTCCTAAATAGTCATGTCCAAGCCAGAGGAAACACAGTTTCTTGTTTGTAAGTTATTCCCAAATTGCAGTAATTGTATCCCTCCTACTACAAGATTATATAAATACACAGTTTAGTTGTATATCACATAGTGATCTATGACCCACATAAATCACTAAAAATTAAACCTAAAACGTTGCATTTGGACTGACTAATCTTAGACAAATACTATTTCTTTAATAATGAAAGCAAGCCCAAAATGCATTGTATTGTAAGGGAAGTGACAGTTCTGCCAAAACCCTTCATAACTTGCAAGATGCAGGCTCATGTGAGATTACTGTGTACTGTGCTGACTAAGAAAAAGAAAGGACAGAATTAGGTTATGGTGATGCTACCATATATTTTAGGGCAATCCTGAGATGAGAGATGCATATGCAGTGCTGCCTTGGTGCATCCCTTCTTGAGTCAAAGCACTCTCCAAGTTTTGCTTGTATTTTGGGGTCAAAGTAGGATGATGGCTCTCTCTATCCAATAAATAGGATATTGAAAGGGGTTTTTTACTGAATATTATCATGGTGCATTTATGACAAAGCTACTTAAATTTAAGCATTTGAAGGAGAAAGATGTCTTGCATTATTTCTAAGGCACTAGATTTCTTCTAGTTGCACAATGTGGTTTTGTATTTATTCCCATGACGGTGTTCAAACTTTATGGTTGGATGGTCTAAAATGTTATTAGATGGCAACAATAGCTTCTAATCTATTGCCTGGTCAGCTAGATTTTTATAGTTTAAAACAGCTTAACCTTTCCTATCATTTTATAGTGTATGTAGAGCTTATTGCAAAACTTTTAATGTTTTGGCTGAAACACGTACTAGTGCTTCAACAGTAGTTGATTTGAACAGTACTGTGATTGAAAATCTGCATCCTATGGAGACATTTGCAGTAATCTGTTCTTGACCTAATGCTAGTTATTCTTTAGCAATGATCTCAAAGAAAATACAAATTCTCTGCTAGTAAATATTGCAGGTGACATAAAAATTAGTGGAGTGGTAAATAATGGCAGGACAGATCATTTCTCTGTTCTAGATTTGCATCATTTCATAAGGTGAGCTCATCCGAACAATATGCATTTTAATACAATCAAATACAAAGTCATATGCCTGGGAACAAAGAACTCCAGTCACATGAACAGAATAGCAGAAAAGTACCCTTGAAATACAGTGATGCTGATGAAGATTCAGAGTTTGTGATAAGTAGTGTCTGAATATGAGCTCCCTGTTCAATATAACAGCAAAGAGAAAAACATTAGCTTTGAATGGGTAAGCAGTGAATGTCAAGCAGGAGGGAGATGAGTCCATGGTATGACTGAGATAATTGCTAGCATCCTCTGCCCAGATCTTGTTTTCACACATTAATAAAAAATCTGGAAAAAAAAAAAAAAGATAAAAGGTTCAGAGAGGAACAAAGGAATGATTCTGAGCCTGTTGAAGGGAAGTTCCAGTAACATGTGATTTAAGAAAATTAATCTGTCCAATTTATCTAAGGGTAGGTTATTAGGTGAATTGACACCCGTCTTCAATATCTGTGTAAAATATCTGTTTTACAATTCTGACTATCTATGAATACATCATTAAAAAGGGTAACATTATCTAGTGGATGGAAGCTGGAGCTAAACAAATATTACTTATAGTAAACCACAGAGTGTTTTAAAACTGCATGTAATTGATTACCAGAACAATTTATCTGGTATCAGATGTATTTTCCCCCTCTGAGTATTTTTTTGAAACATGTACTATTGTTTAAACAGAAGTTAATTTAAAATAGATTATTGTAACGATCCCCTTGGTTTATACAATCCATTAAAGAGACATTACAAATCTCCAAATACAACCCAAAATGCAGATTTTTGTTTGAAGAAGAAAATGTTTACAAAATGAAAGACCTATAGGAATATATGCTTCATTCATTTTAAATCTCCAAGAGAAGTATTTAAAAGAACTAGGAAACCTCTAGTGATAACTGCAATGCAAATATGTTGTATAGGAATTTAAAAGGGAATCCAGAAGAGCAGTGACATGAGTTTCTGCTAACTGTCTAAGCTGTCCTAGAATGCTGAGGGGAAATAACAAACTGGAAAGGCATAGCCCTAAGAACTGAATGCAGTAACAGCATAATTATTGGCATATTGCTTATAATATGTCTTGCTTATTGCCCTCTTTAACTTGCCACTGACTTTCTCTTTTTATCACTGAAGTGTGGCCAAGATTGTAAAATAAAACTACAACCATTAGATGAAAGAGTTTTAATGAGACATTTTTTGAAATATTGGTATCACTGCCCTATATTTCTGTGGCTTGTCATGTGGAAGAAATGAAGAAAAATATTAGTGAGCCATTAGAAAATGTTTGACTCTCTTGCACCACTCTGTACTAAGTCATGCGAAAGAACTGCTCCCATTGCTGGAGACACACAAGGTAAAAGATATTAGTTTGGTAATGACACCAGAAAGGGTCAAAGGAGGAAGGAGTAATGAGAACAGACATGTCAGAAGGATGAATAGGTGTGGTCATTAATATCAGTTGAAGAGGCAAAACGTTGATTCTGGCAAGATTTAGAGGACAAATAGAGGCTGGATATGATGCAATAGCTGTAGGACAGACAAGAGTAGAACACATTTGGATAAGGCAAGAGAGAAGAGAAACACTCTTCCTGCATAAAGCTTTTATTCTTTTTTACAGGGTAACACCTCATTCTGCTGCAGGGTGAGCTCAGGGACAGAAAAGGAAAGAGAGCTGCCAAAAGGCAGACTGCTTTTGTCTGCCAGGCACAGCTTTTCAAAAACTGTTCACCTCAGTTGATTCAGAGTAGCGTCTGTTTCAGAGCAAAGGATGTTAAATGCCATGAGTGAACTACTTGTGAAAGAAAGTACTTAAGTACAGAAACTCATGAAAGATAAATTTCTTGGACTCAAGAACAGGAGCAGCAACAAGAGGGTGTTCATCATTTCATACCTCTCCTTTGCTTTAGAGCCATTATTAGCACTGCTCTGTAACAAGAATGTGTATAAATCAGGGGCAAGGATCTCAGCAGGGTCCCATCACTACAGCCCTGGAATCCCTGTGAGTGCATACATTGGTTTTATAGCATTCTTAAGTGTGATACTCACCTAATCATTTTTCTCACTGGCTACTCACAGGAAGGGAGTAATCCTGGAAATGCAGTGAAGATGAGAGGATATGTACATATGTTTTAATTGCAAGGTCGTGGGCATTGATGTAATAGCAATAATTATCCAAACATCTTTGACATTCTGATCAAAGACACCCAAAAGCAGAGAGTTCAGTTCCTTAGTTTAAGCTTCCACATTTTAATTAGCATTCAAAGAAATCTTTCTTTCTAGGCTGAACGGAAATAAGTTATTGACATAATTATACCAATGAGGAGAAAAAACTTTAAATACTAGTTTTACCAACTGATACTGGGAAACTATTTCTTTTCAATATCCCATTAAATGCTTTTTCTTCTTCTATTTGCCAGGGCCTCAGTTCAGCAAAATACTTAAATGTTTGAGGTAACTTATTCTATTCAATGAAACACTGTTTCATACTTACCCATATGTCCCATCGACATTAAGCACATACTTAGAGTTAAGAACACAATTAAAGGCTTAGCTGAACTGGAGACTAAGCTCCTTATAGAAGAAGTTAGTTCACAAAGAGAAAATGAGCAAGGGCTCATTTCTACTTAGTTGTACTTTGCAGCTAGATCTGTGTTTAAAGAGAATAGTGTCTAGAAGGAAATATTTAATCCTAATTCCTCTCTTAGGAGTCTCAAGACAGAGACAGCTGCAAAGGAAGACTGACTGGAAAATAAGGATTTTAAGACTAGCACATCAAGGACCATCTATTCTAGTCACCCAATTACCTTAGACAACAAAGTTGCCTGACTCTTGTTGTCTCTTTCTTGATTATTGTGGTCCCATAGATACAGAACTGAGGATCCATTACCAGTGACCTACCTGGGTTCCTACCTGGACATTTTATAGAAGCTTGTGTTTCTGGAAAAGATGTCACAGTGTTGTAAGATCAGGAAGGAGAAACAATCTAATGTGCATTCCTTTAGCTTGTGAAAGCTGTAAATAACTGCCATCCTGTACTGCTTTCTCACTTCTCAGAGTTCTTACCTAGATATAGATGTGCTACAGACCCATCACCATGATATGATAGCAAAGTTCATAATTGAGAGCATTAAACTCTTGTTGCAGTTCTTGAAAAATATTTGGAAGAGATGACAATTTTCGTTTTTGAACTGTCAGGCACTTTTCTCCTAAATTCCCTAAACCATGGATTGATATCTAAGGGTATGCCCGTGTTATCTTTAGACCTAACACCATTCTCATAACAATATATGATTACTGTTATTAATTTTTGTCACATACTACAATTTGAGTTTCATATCACCTACAAGTCCTCTTCTTGCAATAAGTGCCATTACTTACATATGCTTATCTCATTCAATAAACAAAAGATTCCAATAGAATCTTTATGCTGCAGTTGGATTCAGATAAATAGTCTTTTCAGCACTGCTGTGAGTACAAGTGACATTTTTGAACCAAAACTTAATAGAGAGCGACTGGAATAGCTGACTCCTGATTTTTTGTGGAGATAAAATGAAACTTCAGTCTTCAGACAGTCCTATCATTGATTTTAGTCTTTTATCTCCCAAGGAAACATCCCCCTCAAAAATCATTTAGCTGTGGATTTAGCAAAAACAGAAAGCAGATTTTGTCTGTTTTCAAGCTACCCCAGTAATACAGTTATCTGACTTTATTAGGGCATTCAGATGCTAGCTGGAGAACAAACCCATTTCTAAGCTGACTTAACCCATTTCTTACCCTGATAGGAAGAAATATATATTAGCATGTATCCTTGGCAATTCACATAGAACTCAGTGCTGGGAACAAGACTGACTGCAGAAAAGTAGCAAATGGAATGATACGTGGCATGAGGTGTGTGCCAACCCACAGAGCAAAATGCTTCATTCCCAGCAGCTTCTCGTGTGCCATCATATCCTTGTGGATGACCACACAGGACATTTCTTCCCCTCCTTCCCCTGCCGCTCATCCTCCCTGCCTATCACGTTTACTTGAGCATATCTGGAATTGCAGGCTGCAGAGGAGCATTTAATCATCTGTTTTCCACAGGCTGTCAGGATTCCTCAAGTCCTGGGATAGCCCAGTGTGTAACACATATGAGTGGCCTCATCCCTAACGTATGGGACCACCTACAACTAGGAACGAAGTGCCAGCAGATGAATACTGCAAGTTCTCATCAGAAATGCTCTTTTGCTCCTTCCCCTGCTGACTATGGCCAAAAACTCCTGTCCTTGCCAAGGGCTGCTGCCAGTGTTTCTCCAGAGATGACATGTGCTCCCTGGCACACACACCTGGCTGGTTTGTGCCCCCTGCACCGTGACCACATTTCACAAGTGGTTATCTTGGCCAGGTCATCTTCTTCTCTACCAGGGATATACAGGCCAGAGTGCTTTCCAAAAACCTTAGAAGAGTGTGGAAAGTCAGAGTCTCAGCTGCACAAATGGGATCATGTGGACAATGCCAGGGAACCTCTGCATTGCTGCCTGAGCTTGTTCTGCTCCTGAATGACTCTACCTGCAGCAGTGGCCTCTAATGCTCACAATTAGCAGGTGCCCAGTTTCAGGAATGTGAGGAGATTCAAGCAGTGGAATGAATTTATGGATGCTCAGCATGATAACAAGGGAACAGGAAAAAACTTCTCTCTTCTTCAAGACAAACACAGAAGGGAAGGAGGGAGGAAACAAAATTTGCTTATGAATGCATAGTGAAGCCTGAAGTTAAGTGTACTGGATGAAGAAACAGAATTTATTTGCATTGCTTAGCTGTGTGTTGTTATATTTGTCTAGTAATTGGGCAACTAAAACCTTTGGGATGTATTTCCCTAAGAGAAGTTAAATGAAAGGCGGCAGCTAAAGAAAAAATGTGTGCAGAGGTGTGAAGAGGAGGATGAGGAGGGTAGAGGTTGGGTTTGTCAGTGTTCTGTGGAGTAAGCTGTGGAGCTGCTGCTCTTTGTTTGAATGTCTGATCCCACTGTGGAAATTCTTACTGCTATTAAAATGCAGTAGGGACTGAATTTAATTTCCTAGTTACGGAAGAGGAGAAAATGGTGACTCTATTGGAAACAATGGTAATAAGGTGATAGCTCAGAATCCTGATTTCTATGTTAAGGTCCTGATCCTCAAATTTTTTACAGATATGGGTAATTTATAGAGCAGGTTCCACATGGGAACAGATTGGAAGAAGTCAAGTATTCCATGGTGACCTTTTCTGTCACCACAAATTAGGTGGTGCCTTTGAGCATCATCCAGTATGTCCCGGTGTGTACACCTCACTGTTTTCCCAGAGCTGCACTAGAGCCAGCTGGTAGAGTTGGCATACTTGCCTGTTTGCTAAAGGTAAAATGTTGAGGAAGCCAACTTTTGCTTTCATTTAGACAAAAGTTTGACTGTACATCCTGTGCTAATTGTAACACTATTCTTTTGCTGTCTGTCTCCACACACACATCTCTTGCAAACCACTGCTTACTGCAGCACTCTTCACAGTGCCTAGCAGCTGGTGCTGCAAACAAAGAGGCTTATTGAGCACTACTTGATGCTCAGCACTGCTCTGGTAGCTGTAGCTGAGAGAACCACAAGATGGTTCAGTGTTTGTTGAATCCCCCACACACACACCCCCACAACATGTGCTGACACTGTCCTGAGCATGAACCCCAGTTTTCAGAGCTGCAGTTCAGCTACCCTACAGAAAGCAGCAGGACAGCTGCTGGTTGTAGCTTTGAACTGCTACAGCACCAGGGGCTCAGGGGAGTTGCTGAAAATAACCCAGGGATGATTCCTCTGTCCCCATAGGGACATATATATCCATATTTCTCATCTCTCCCCTGTACCTACCAAGTGTAAAGACAGGGGTCAGCAAGAGGTCCTACTCTCTTTGCCAAGCATAGGCAGGCTGCTTCTGTTTTGCCCATGCCATTGTGTTTCACTTTGATTTCTCTTCCCCTAATCTAGCCCCTTACAATAAAGTTACTGAAGAGCTCTAAACTGCAGGGGCAAGCCATCCTGCTCTGTGTTTTGCTGCAGCCCATGTTTGCCTTGTGCAGAAAAGCTGTGTGCAGCCCAAGCTGTGTACAGTACATGACAGATCTCAAAGCTGTACAGTACTGAGATCATCCTGGAGATGCAAAAACAACAGTCAAGCAGTGAAGATTTCTGACAGTCAATACATAACATCAAAACTGGTAGAGGGAGAGAGTATGTGAAAGAAAATCATATGTAAAATTTAATGTGGGGTGCTGTTTAGTTTTTGGGTTTGTTTGGCTTTTTTTTTTTTTTTACAGATATGCAGTTTCCATGGACACCCATTTTTATCTTATAGTGTTTCCTTTTATTAAATATGCATAACCAGTCTTGCTCAGGATGTGAAGTCTGGTGTTTGATTTTCTTTACATTGTCTCTAGGGAATTACTATTAGGCAAGCAGATTTCTGAAAAGATTCAGGACAGTTTTGCTGTCCTGCTATCAAAGATGTTTTAAGCCTTAGAAAGCCAGCCAGACATAAGGAAAGGACAAAGAATACAGAGAAAATAAACTGCTGTATGCACTGTGAAAGGCTCATCTTCCCCTAGCATGGCCCATTTTTCTACTGGATCGATCTTTTCTTTCAGCATGTTTTCCCACTGTCTAGTCCTTCTCTTGTTTAGCCTTTTTTCTTAGCCTTGGTAGCAGCAAATAGTTATTACTGATAAAATCTGATTGCCATGGGAGGTGTTGGCCATGTGACTGGAGAACTCGTGGCTGCATGAGGAACAGGTATGTGAAGCAAAAAAGCCAAGTGTTTAAGAGGTGTGTTTCAGACATACCTTGCTTTAGAATTAGAACCTTCCAAAAGAGAAAAGGTCTCATCTGCCTTTTAGGATAGCCTGGAAGGCATGGCAGTGTCTTACTGAGGTGTTATATTTTAGTAAGCCTAAGCAGAGAGTTATACTGAACTTAACACAGCGTGTAACCAAAGAGAAAAAGCCGGTGTGTAGGAGGGTGGAGTGGACCCTATTTCTGAATTTTCTTAAATTTTAGAGCAGAACTATTTTCTTTTAGCTTGCTGATGAGAAGGAACTGGAGGTGACAGATACTTACACAAAGTTTTTCTTCTCTTTCCCAGTTAGCACACAAGCTCAGAGTTCATGATTATGTTCTCTTTTTAAAAAAGCAAAACCAAACAAACCCAAACCAAACCAAAAGCAGCAGATAACTCCTTTAAACTAATTTCTTCTTTCATTTTTGGGAACAAGAACGGGTGCCAAACTCACTAAGTGTCTTAAATCTATTGACTTCCATGTTGAAGTCCCCACCTGGTCATCTGGCCCAGGTTCATACCACCTTTTACATTATTGCAGCCTTCTAGAATCAGGGAACATACATTTCCCTATCAAGTTTAATGGTGAGAACATTGTCAGTATCTCATTGCTGTGCCATTTAGAAGAGAGAAGGTGAAAAATTCAAAATTTTTCTATCAACATCACTTTTTCCATTAAAAAGGAAGAGTATAGGACAGGTTCCCCACAAAAGTCATCAGTTATATCTGCTTATACTGCAGTCTTCTACTTGAAGGCTCTCATGGTGTTTTTATCCATTAGCCTCTTTTTTTATCAGGTCCATTTTATATTATCTTGGACACTGTATTGAGCAGCAAACTATGACAGCTAAGAGGCAAAGGGCAGGTGGCACAGAGGCTGCTGCAGAGGTGACTCATTTGGCATTTCATCCTGATCAGATTACTGCATTTAATTTGGACATTGGAATCTGACATCTTCTGACACCTCTCATGGCAGACAGGAGGAGAGGTGAAGAGGGGGAGAAATTTTTGTCCAAAGACCTGAAAGGCAGCAGGGCAAGAAAGATTTGCTTCCATTCTTTTGAATTGTTATACACTGGCAAATACAAAACATCTGATTTCTAGCACAGGTATAGAATTTTTTGGCTGTGAGTAGGAGGCAGGTTATACTGAGTTTGGTGCATGTCCTTTCTGGCAGTGGAGGTCGACCCTGAAAATGCATCTACAGATTGTGTAACTCTGTCTTCATGACAGGCAAGGACAAAGTGACCAAGTTATATGAGATTCCGGTGGCCTCAGCTCCTTCTCTCTTATACAGAAACTACAGGAACCTGGTGCAACTCCATGGTTCAACCAGGTGTGTGGCCACATGCCCTAATGCTCCATTATTAATCAGTGTTGCTTTATAGCCTGAATGTGAGTCAAGTAGCTCTTCAATAAAGCAGAAATAGATTCTGTGAGGTGAAAACTTGAATTCCTAATCCCAGAGCTGCTGATGTGAGTGGGAAAAGAACCTAGAAAGGTATGTTTTTATGTCTTTATCTGTGTCCAGGTAAACACACACCTGTTGCTCACCTGCCTCAGGGAGCTCCCTTTGTGCATCCTCCTCTTACCATCACTGTCCCGCTGTCTTGCAGCAGGCAGGGAATCACAATTAGCAATTAACATTGCTTCACTAAAGTGCCTTTAGAAGAGATTTTTTGAGCTGAAGCCTCTCCAGTGATAATGATTTCCAGCAGGGCTGACTGCCCAGCAGGGCTGGTGATAACCTGCTTCGATCAGTGCAGCTCACTAAAGTACATTAAATTTGCACTTAGCGTGGATACAGTTTTGAGTTACTTTTCACACCAATCTCCTTTGGCATGGAAGGGTAGTACTGAGCTGCATTGCTCAAGGAATAGAGACGTGGTAATACATGTTTTCATGACAAACAAGGATCTATGACAAAGCCCCTGCTCTAGGGTGGTCTGTGCTCTACAGCTGCCAGTGCTGTGTGTGATTAGTCAGCCCTAATGCTGAGCTCTGCAGATTAATGTGTTCCTCTTCTTCCATTATATCCCTTCTCCATGAGGCAGTCTATCTCTTGCATCAGTAATGACCAGCTGCAGAGCCTTAGGGTTTTCTCTAGCAACTTTTAACTGATCTAGCACTTCTTATTTTTACCATGCTCTGCCCTTTCCTTGATTGGTAAATTCCCCATTGTCTTTAATCAGGCTGTGTTGAGCCTAGCAGCTCTGGCAAGTTTTCTTTTGTTTTAAAAAAAGGTGAGCTTGTTCCCCAGGCAGGTTCTGCCAGCTTAATTTCATCTATTGCACATTTGTCTTAAAAAGGGGGTCTCCCATCTCACAACCACAGGCAATACAATATCCTAGGTGAACTCCTGGCACCTGCCCTTTCCCCTTCGGAGCAAAAAGGACTTTTCCCTCCCACTTCACTGAGGTCAGTGTTTTTGCTGAGTGCATTCTTCATTCACAGCTTCAGGCTAATGGACACCAAGGGTTTAGTTGTGTGGCTGATGTTCAGTCCAGCCTTGGACCTCAGATGGCCACTTGCACTCTCCAGAAATATCCTTAATATTCTCACACTGATAATGTTCAAACCTGCAAAGCCAAAGTCAGGAATCCTTGAGAACTCCCTGTCTGTCTCAGTTCTCAGCCTCTCCATTTTTAAGGTATTTGATGATTTGGGAGAAATGTTTCAGGTAATCAGACTCTGGAAAAATTTCACCTAAAAGGAAGAAATAAACTTCTTATGATTTTGGTCTCCATAGGTGACCAGAATTGGGTAGCAGAATTTTTATTATTGTTTCAAGCTCTTCTTGAGATGGTACCTTTGCAGCACCTCCTAATATTTACAAGCAGACATGTTGGTTATGGAACTCAAGGACAGGTGAGAGGAATCCCAGATAACTCATGAAGGCTGAGAAGCCATGTCCCTGCGACTTGTCCTGGCATTCTCTCCAGGATATAATGTTCCTTCTCTCAAGATTCTTGTCAAAACTATTCTCAGATTTCACATTTTAAGTGTACAGCCATCAGCAAGTCCAGAAAATTCAAAGGAAGGGCTAATTATCAGGAATACTTATTTAGGCACTAGAAGCGTGAAAATTGCTATTAAAAGCATCTCTGTAATTAATCTAGCCCTGTATAAATTGAAGTGATAAGTCAAGATGAATGCAATGTAGGGCTGCTTCAGGCAGGAGAAATCAAAGTTGAAATATTGAACCAGATGATGTGAGAAATCGTGAAAATTTACAAAATGCAATAATTTATTTAGTTCCATGCAACATAAACCAAAATCTGTCGTTCTTTAAACACTGATTACAGAAAGCAGGTGATGGCTAATTTACAGAGGTAGGAGAGATTTAGAAACCATCCTCCTCTCACTCAGTGGGTCATTGATTAGAATTAGTCACCACAACAAGGAAAACCAGAATTAGTTTCCTTCCCTGCCTGATGGATGTAGAAACCACCTCCCCACCTTCCAGGAGAAGAGGCTGCTGGATGCTCTGGCTGAGCCTGTCCCTCTTGTGTGAGACATTTCAGCATTCCCAGGAAGAATGAGGAAGGAAGGGTGAATATGTGAACCCATGTAAGAGCTGGTATTTTCATCTGTGATGAGGAACTGCCCCATAGGTCTTTCTCCAACTAAGAATTGCTCATATAGTGTCAGAGGAGAAACTTCCACATGTCCCAGGAGGGATGTGTGAACTCTTGAAGCCAGGATGGGCTGGATCAGATCCTGTGCTCATTTCCCTCAGGCACCACTGCAGTTACACATATGTGATTCAAGCAAGACACCTCAAATTTCTTGTTGCTCACCATTCTCTAACATCTTGCTGGGTGGGAAGGCAGGGAAATGAAGGAACAACTCCAATGGTCCATCTTGGCTAAAAGTTAAACATGCAAATTCTGGCAGGGTGGGAGACGGCACGTTGCTTCCTTCTAAGAGGAAATGGAACTCAGTAAAAATTAACTGAGTGGGTCTGCATGAAACTGTAGGGTCAAAGGCAACTAAACCACCTACCAACTCTTCTGAGAGTCCTGGCTCAGTACTTTTTACTCAGATGGAACTATTAGGAAATTTAACCTGAATTCAGGAATAGTTTCTGGACAAGAGAAAATGCATTTTCTGGTGATTTTATTATTGACTGAAAAAAATATGTTTATCCAGTACCACAGCAATATAAATAGCTTTTATCTCTATTACAAATAGACTTATTTTATCTATCAGTGATGTACTTTAAATCTCATATTTCTGTTCCAAACAGGTTTGTTTTACCAGTGACTTACTTTAAATCTTGTAGTACAGTTCTGCCAACCCTAATTTTCTTTATGGCTAGATGCAGAACAAAGAAAAATAGGTGCTATATACTCCACATTCACAGTCAGGAAGACAATGGGCTCAGCAAGCTTTCCTTACCTGTTCAGACTTTGTCTGTAGAGAACAGAATGAGAGGGAGATTTTGGGGCAATTCTGAGGCTCTCTAGTCTTGGAGGAGGGGGAACTGGAGTTCTCACCAGGATAAGCTGGGAAGCCCTGTGAATAGTGAGTGGGACTGAGAGGAGCTCATGCCTCAGACACCATGCAGGGCTCCAGCCATTCTAATGCTCCCTCTGCATGGGCCACCAATTATATAAATGTCATTAGCTTTGGGACTCAGTATGTCTGCATAAATAAACCTCCCAGGCCCAGGTCAGGAAATTATTGCACTCGCTTTCTGAACAGAACAAACCTTAGTGCAGTGATGAAGCTACACACTCAGTATTGAAGACATGGATGTATGAAGTCAATTATAAAAGGTAAGCTCTGTGGTGCACAAATAATTGGTACAAGTGCAGTGGCTTTTCTGTGTGGAATAGATCCTATTGCTGCAGTCTTCCAACACAGCCAAAGACTGACTGGTTAGAAGGAATAAGCACACCTCATGAAGTAAGTGTGAATGGAACAAAGATGGGAAGTGAGGGGTTAGCAGTGGGGTACATATTAATTGATATTTTGAAAGCCCCGGCTATAAATTTCCATCCTTTGAGATACTTGAGGTTCTTTTAAGTACTGCCAGAAGTCAGAATCCTCTGAGTCATTAATTGCTGTGGTGATCATTAGTGCTGGGCGCCCAGTGAGTGCTAAAAACAAGTAAAGACAGTTTATGTTCAGAAGTATTTACAATTTGAAATAGAACACAGTGAGTGGAAATGATGACCAAATAAAATACGAGAGGATTGTTATGTCAGAGTTTTGGTGGTGCTCCAATGTTTCAGTGAGACTATTTAAAGCATGCAGGTTGCTGTGGTATTGCTGCATCACTCCTGTCCATGGGCTGTCAGCCCAAGGCTTGGTCAGGTGCTCTTTTCGCTTGGTCAAAGCCTGTCTGGAGGGCCATGCCCAGAGGGTGGTGGTGAGTGGTGCTACATCCATTCAAAAGCCACTAGGGATGTTCCCTAGGACTCAGTGTGTTGGGGCCAGTCTGTTTAATATATTTGTTGATGATCTGGACAAGGGGATCGAGTGCACCCCCAATAAGTTTGCAGATGACTAGAGACAGGGCAGGAGTGTTGATCTGCTGGAGGGCAGGAAGGCTCTGCAGAGGCTTCTGGACAGGCTGGATCAGTCGACTGAGGCCAATGGTATAAGGTTCAACAAGACCAGCTCCTACACTTTGGCCACAACACCCTCCAGCAGCTCCAGGCTGGGGCAGAGTGGCTGGAAAGTGGAAAAGGACCTGAGGACGCTGCTCGACAGCGGCTGAACATGAGCCAGTGTGTGCCCAGGTTGGCAGGAAGGGCAGTAGCATCCTGGGCTGTATCAGACAGTGGGTGGACAGCAGGGGAAGGGAAGTGATTCACACCCTGCACTTGTCACTGCTGAGGCCACAGCTCCAGTGCTGTGCCCAGTTCTGGGTCCTCAATTCAGGAGGGACATCGGGGGGCTGGAGTGAGTCTGGAGAAGGGCAATGGAGCTGGGACAGGATCTGGAGAGTAAATCACATGGTGAGCAGCTGGGAGTGTTTAATCTGGAGAAAAGGAGGCTCAGGGAGCAATATTGACCTTATTGCTCTCTACAACCTCTTGACAGGAGGGTGTAGCCAGGTGGGGGTCAGGCTCTTCTCCCAAGCAACCAGCAACAGGACAAGGGGATATAGGCTCAAGCTGCACTAGAGGGAGTTCAGGTGGGACATAAGTACAAATTTCTTCACTGGAAGGGTGGTGAAGCATTGGAATGGGCTGCCCAGGGAGGTGGTAGAGTCACTGTACATGGAAGTTTTCAAAAAATTACTGGATGTGGTACTCAGTGCTATGGTTTAGTTGATACGGTGGTGTTCGGTTAAAGTGGGGACTCAAAGATCTTGGAGGTCTTTTCCAACTTTAGTGATTCTATGATTCTGTAATTCTATTATTCTAGCCCTTCTCCACAATGCAGATTTGCAAGGGGTAGTGCCCAAAATTTTTCCTCAAAAATGTCAAGGGTAAGAAATGTCAGAAAAGTCACATAAACCATAATAGCACAATGCCCCGAAATCTTTGAGATGGCTGATCTAATTTAATCACTTAGGCCACACTGATATCAGTGATACCACACTCTGTCAGAGAACAAGTTGCTTCAAAAGCTTTTATGGGGTTACTCACATCAACAACTCTCCTTGCAGTTCTGGAAGTCCAACACACCCTCTTCATCCTTTCACTTGTCTCTTGAGTGCTTGATTTCCTTCTCATTGGCCACCAGGGCAAGAGGGCTGCAGATAAGCAGGTTCTTGAGGGTTCTTCAGATGGCTGAAAACTTCCCGGTGGGAATGTCTAACAGACAGCACCAGAACTGGCCAAGAGAGTGCTCCAGCTCCTCTTGGGAGCCACTGTAGTGGATGAGACCCTCTCCATTTACCTATGGGCTGAAGAGGAGGAGGATATTCCCTCCACTGAACTGAATGCTCCCCTGATGTATCATTCATGGGGTTCCACATTTGGGATGGAGGATTTCAATAGCTGAATGAGGTTTTGGGGAAGTCTCACTGCTAAACAGAGCAGTGCTTGGCCACAGCTATATTGAGACTGTGTAAGTAAGTACTACACCTCATGCCTCATCCATAATAGGCTAAGTTTAAAACTGTTTAAAACCCAAGAAGACTCATGTTAGCTCTTCCTTCAAAAAACAGAGGAACACAAGTAGTTAAGCACTGTTCATAATCCAGTATCAGACTCAATTCAAATAGGGTTCTGTGTCTAAATGCTAGGCAGCCTTTTCCATGGCCATTTAGGATAGAAGTGGGGCTAACATAATGCAGACAAGAAATTGAGCCAATATTAAAAAATACTCAAATGGCATTTCAGAGGAACTCTAGGGGCACACAGGGCCACCTGCACAGTGGATGCTCCATCTGGCAAGTCATTAGAAGTCTAAAGGGAAATGGGCACTGAATAACAAGATGGTGACCAGTTTTTAGACATGGTGAATTACTGGTCAACTATCTGACTGTGTTTTCCTCTCTCTCCCTATTTCTAAGATTTATAATTGTGTTCACTGTCATAACCTTGAAACGATTTTGTGAAGTTTTTGCCATGTCTTGGTTTTTTTTGTTTGTTTTGTTTTTGTTTTAAATTTTATTCATTACCTCTTCTTCTTTCACTTAGTGATGGGAGGGAGAAGTTCTGTCCTATTTAGGGTAGAAGGAGGTGCTAGAACTTGAGTGGCAGATGTGACGTGTAATGTCTTGACCACCACCTCTTCAGTGGAGAATGGGGGCCATGAAAAAGCCCAGGAGTTAGTTCCTATCACAGATGATTACTTCTCTTCAGGAGCAGAACCAGGGTAGGCTGTGGGGTTCTGGCAAGTCTCCTGGCTGACAGGGAGCATAGCAGGTTTTGGCCCACTTTTTACCTTCCTCTAGTGTTTCTGCTATGTAAGAAACAGCATAGCCTGAGCTGCCCTGAATCTGTGGAGCTAAGAGGTTATGAACAGAAGTCTTAATTCCCCACACAGCATGGAAGTAAAATTCGGTATCTAGTTGCCAAGGAACAAAGTTCCTCCTAAGGAATAATGAACAGTGAAGAAGCCAAAAATACTATTAGAAACTATTTGGCAATATACCATGTTTTTACTTTTTGTCTCAAGCTTTCATCTTATGATTGCCTTGGTAAAGGTGTAGAGCATAGAATAAAATGATGGAATGAGCAAGGAGCATAGATCATTTTTTTCCTGTTCTATGTCACTGCTTTGCAGAGAGGATGTTCCTGCCAGGGGACATGCACATCATTTTTCAAGTCCTGTGTCAGTCTTCTAAAGAAGATATCTGTTGATCATGCTCAAATTTATCTAGGGAGTATATCTATCTCAGCAGAGAGAAAAATAATTCATTCTTTAGATCTGCCAGTCAGAGCAAACCTCTGTCCTTACAGTGAGGAAAAATTATAGGATCCATATCCTGTGTGTCAAGTCATCCCCCAGGAAGGGCTGAGCCTCACTGTTAACATGATCTACAGGAGAAATAGTGGGATGCAGCAGTAGCAAGAATCACCTTCCAAAACCAAAGAATATTTACCCCTAATATTTCTGATTTACCTCCACCTCACTTCTGGGAGAATTTTACACCATTCCCAGGAAACCTTCAGTTCTTTTTTTGTCTGTATTACTGTTCAGGTGTAAAGAAATTGTTTCTCAATGAGAGCTGTCTCACAAGATGCATAAGAACACATTTTATGTCTGTGAGTTCCAGCCACAGACTTTGGGCTTTGCAAACTTTTCCACATGTTTAGGATAATAGAATATCTTTAAAAAGGAAATTGGACCTTGAAGTAAGACAACAAAGGCAGTCATGTCAAGGGGCAAAACACAGGGGTAAGGGAATAGTGGCTTTGGGATAGGGAAAGGAGAAAAAAAAAATGAACCATCATCAAGTTGTCAGGTTTACAGTTTTATGATCTGTACAAGCTTAATAGAGTTTAATAGAGTGGAAAAGCCATACCTTTGAAGTTGATGTAGGAATGCATATTTCCTGATGGGGTTAATTGAGGAAGGGCCAGAATTCTGCCAAATCTTAACAGTGCCATTTAAGTGGGTAAAATATGTGTTCATTGTTATGTTGACAAAATAGAAGAATTAAAGCAGTAGCTCATGACTGTACTCACACAGTATCTGCTGCACATTATCTTATGCAACTCTAATGTGTTTTTCTTATGCCCCTCTGTGTGCTGGTTCTGTCAAACCATGCTTCTCCCACTTCCCTTGTGCCTTTTGTAACTTAGACATTGTTTTCCTCTCCTTTTTCTACTCTCAGTACTGCATTCTGCTCCCCCGCTGCCTTTCACCATAGGCTGTAGACTGTGTTAGGTTTTGGAGCCCTGGTTGCAAGAGAGTATAGAGAGACAAGCAGCAACACCTGCTCATAAAGCTCTGGAAAGGCCATTGCTATTGGGATGTTGTATCTATCACTGTTGACTTTGAAAGTTTACACTTATTTAAGACTGAGATAAAGATGCAAAACCTTTATTACAAGAGGAAGTTTTAAGCTTGAGAAACATGGGAACAAGTAGCTATAATATTTCTTGGAGGAGGGAGGTTTTTATTGCTTTTCTCGGCTGACAGTTTCAGTTTTGACTTGTTTTCTCATTAGTGGGCCTGTTCCATTGATGCTTCCCTGTGATATACCTGTAAAACTATAGTTTTTAGGGCTGACTGGCTATATAGTCACATTTAGACTTTTGAAAAAAGCAACACATCCTAAAGGGCCCTTAAGCACACTAGTGATAATGATAACTGAAACAGTGGGTGATCTTTCCTTTCTTGGCTAAAATATTTCTGCAGGACAGTGCCACAGCCTTGGCTCTTTTCCATCAGTCTCAGCTTCCCTGGCTCACTGTCATGGCTTGCTAGTCTGGAACAAAGCTCTCAGATAGGTTGCAAGAAATAAAAAATCTTATAGAGAAACAGAGTTAATGACCACAGTCAGAACTATTAACATCAACCAAAGCCGAGTTAAAGGGACATGTGGCAGATCTTCGCACTGGGCTCCCTGTGTGACTCTGATCCTGCGCCGCTGTAGAACAATTCAGAACAGTAACACCTGCTGTAAAACAGCTCAGCGACTGTGCTAATTGCTAAACTGAGGGAAAGCAGTGTTAAATAACACGAGGGTGACCACACTGTTTCTGCCTTCAATCACTCAACAAGAGATCAAACACCGAGCTCTGCTGCTGAAACGCAGTGAGGAGGAACAGGAGACTTGGCACTTGTGCTGTATTTAGAGCCTAAGTTCCATCTAAAACCCTCAGGGGAAGAAGTTAAACACAACTTTAAGGCATTTTGGGTGTTCAGGGCAATCTTTCCTGTTCTTCTATCAGTGCAGAGTAGTTGCATATGCTGATGAATGTGTTTGGGGCCTGGAAGGAAACAAATGTCTGCAAAACCCTAAACGCACATCAGTCAAACCCAGGTTTCTTAAGAAGGAGAGTCAGTGAGGAGGCATGAAATCAGCTTTTTACAGACAGGACAAAACTTCTGTCCAGAAGGAATTTTCTGGGTAACAATTTTTACCCTGCTGTCAGAAGTCTTTAGGCAAAGAGACCTGCAAAGTTTTTCCTCTGTCTGAGAAATGGAATGGTTGGTGCTGAACTACATTGAAAAATTTAGTGGATACCTATCATGGATGTGGTTACCTATCATGGATGTGGTTACCTATTATTCGAAATACAGGGCATTTTCTATGAGGAAATTAAGGTACGTTTGAACCATAGGAGTGGGATATTACCTTACGTGCTTTCCCCCGTTGCAACATGTGTTGTACTATTTGCTATTTGCAGATCTAAAGCAGGCAGCCTTTTGTCAACCTCAGTTACTGCAGGTATTTTCACTGTAAAAATCCAGAGGATGGAACGAGATGGAGACTAATTTGCAGGTCTTACCTAAAATAGCTCAGTCCATGTATTTTAAGCTTTCCTTCCAGTGTAAGACAGTGATAAATTAGAAATCCCTGCCCCAGTAAGGCTTGTTAGTAAATCTGATGCAGAGCTAGCTGACAACTCTGATGCATCGAGCTTCAAATCAGGCCTTTGGAAACTCTACCTTCTGCCCAACTCCCACCTCATTGTGAGAAAGTATATCCATCAAATTTTACATGGGATAGCTCATATTGCTATCTGGATGATAGAAGCAACATTTTCTGCATTAACAACTCTCTACAGATAATGTCTTGAGGATTGAGAGAGGGAGATTAAGTCTGAATAAATATCCTGTGTTATTCATATTTAATCATTTTACTTAGAGACTGTCTAATCAGTCAAAGCAACAACTGTTACTAACTTACAGGTTTCATCAAAGTATGTCTTAAACTGAGGCAATAAGCCATGTCCCTTTATATTCACCTTGAGCTTGTAAGCAGATCCCAGACAGAAAAAACTGACTTAGAAATAGCAACTGATGGCTGTAATGAAAGAACGAGGCTACCAAGAAATGACAAAGAGGAAGTTTGGACTTACCTACATTGCTGGAGGAAGGAGGATGGAGAAATTGTCCTCTGAGCAGCTTGATCTGGTAAATAGTATACTTTTGTAACCCTATTGGCCTCTGAGTTTGGGACATATGAAGGTATGAAGTACATGCACACAGCTAAATATGTTTTAATATCACCACTTTGAATTCTTTTCCCCTCTTCATCAATGCCAATAGGATGGGAGGAGAGAGGAAAGCAGCAGAGGGAGAGGGGATGGTTTTAAAGAGACTAAAATTATTCTGAGGACAGAATAATATTTGGCAGAAGGCTGACAAGCAACATTTGGGGGAAGAAAACAGTGAAGATGAGCTGAGAGAGTGATAGAGATGGTGATTTGAAAATTTCTAGAAGAGACAGAGCAGAATATTGCTGATGTGCTGTAAGTAACGTGCTCCACAACCAGCTCGACTGAGGTGAGCTGGCATGTGCTTTCACAGTGAAATTTGGCTCCTCCATCACATGAAATATTTTCTGGTTGCTGCCCCATCATTTAACTGCTCGGCATTCCACCTAGGACAGAGCAAGCTCTTCTCTTCCTTTAGAGACAGTGAGTACATGTAGCTATGTCTTGAATGTTTTCACTGTGGCACAGAATAGAAAGCCACTCCACTGTAAGCAATAGCAGTGCAATTTCATAACTATCTGTTCAGACAGTGCACAGGAGCTTGAAAAACAACTTGAGACATTTTATTCCCTCCAGGAAATGCCATTTGAGAATATGTTAATTTGACAAATATGCAAAAGGCTGTCCCCTATTGGTGAACCATGAAGAATACCACCTCCTTTTTTTAATGTGTATGTGAGATATGCTCTTCCCTGCCAACAGTGGAACCTTACCCTCTCATCCAACCAGACAGCTGAACAGTATAAAGACACTGTACTGCCTCCTTTGCCTTGCAACATGAATTTGATATTATCTGTACCACCTTTGACAACGCACTTGAAATTAATCAGAGGAGAAATGTCTTCTTTGATTATATTTAACCATGAACATTGATCAGTTGCATGCAATTTTAACTTCAGAGCTGCATGTCCAAAGTCCTTTCTAAAAAGGGCAAAATGTTACCCAGAGATATATAGGAGCTTGTATTATCTGAGTCTCTGAAAAGAGACACTCATGGGAAATGAGTGTATGTCTGGGAAATTAAGAATAATTTGCTATGAAACTCTTTGTGAGAGATGAACAGCATCAGAAGAAAGATAGATCCCCAAGACACTGACCCTTTGCCCATTCCATGTTTTCATTGCAGTTGTGTTAGCCCATCTTACTTTCAGATTCTTGCATTAATTCCTGACAGACTAGAAACTCAGTCAAGCATCTGAGGAGACCATAGCGTGACCCACTGTTCCTCAGCATTTCAAGTGGCACAGGAAGCATCTGACTGCCCTACCTGTAGTCTGAAAAAAAGCCCCACGGAAACTAGATAATGCTCAAGTCCTTTTTCAGTCTTCCTTTGTGCCACAGGAGGCTTGTTGTGGCCTAAGCTACAATAATAATTTTGCATCCTTAGGACAGATCAGTCAGAGGATCTATCAGGCAGACTCAAATAGAGTTACGGGAGCCAAGACCTCTTCAACTACAAAGTACGCAGCTTGAAGGCTTTACTTTGGATGTTGTCTGTATGGTTCCCTAGACTGGCACTCCCCACCAGGCTTGTTGTTAAAAGCTCTCCCAGGCCCAGTAGTTGGTGCAGACAGTTCCATCCTCATCAGTGGAGGGCACATGTGTGTACCATTCCTGGACCAGAGCTTAGCTGCCTTCGAAAGCTCCCAAGCTATCATGAGCCAAAACTGCTATACTGAACTAAATTATGTTTATGAGGACTTTGTAGGATGGTTATTGTAAAACTCCACTGTTATTGCTTGTATCTTAAATAGGTAGACATCATCACTTGTCAGTTCTGCCTTTCTTCCCCCCTATTTCTTGGAGTAGGGTATATCACCCAAATTTGGTCTATCCCATGTTGCTCAGACAGTCCAGCACTTTTCACTGATGAAAATAATTTAATTTAGGGTAAAAAAAAAAATAAAGAAAAGCAGAGGAGACTTATTTTAACGTGTTGTAGAATAGTGATCTTGATGGCCAAATATGTCTGCTTCAGTTTCGAGTCTAGAGTTTGTGATAGCTTATACTCCTCAGCTGCACAGAAGTTGTGAACTGAAACCCTGTAACCTACCTGCTTTCCAGACACCCTAAGGCTCTTGGATGGCATTTCCTGGAGGGAGTAAAGTGTCTCAAGCTGTTTTTCAATAGTTGGTTTGTTTGGGTTTTTTTGGAACCTGAGAAGGAATTAGTACTTCACAAAAGTGAGTGGGTGGGTGGAGAGGAGAGCCTGAACACAAAATCCACTTGTTGATTGGGATTCTGGGGTGGAAGCAAAGGAAGAAAGCATTGCAGGGAGTTTTTTCAAGCTCTTTAGAACATGTTTTTCCAAGAGCTGTTCTTAAGCATAAGACTGTTAATAATAAGAGCACAGTAGGGTAATATAAATGATACAAAAGGTACTCTCTCATTGCAAAGCTGAACAGTTTGTGATTTAGTAGATTTTTATGATAAAAGAGACAAAAAGAATAAAAGTTTTTTTCCTTCTCAAAAGCTACCATGCCTAGTAACATCTTTTGCTAATAAAAGGAACTTGGCCTCCACCCCCTCCTGAGATATGTTCTCACCCAATTAAAGTCCTCCTGCAGGTCTGTTGGCCTATTGACAACTTGTTCCATGTCAGCAAACTTGGTTTGCTGCCTTGCTACAGAAATAACAATGCAGTGCCTCTTAAATGGTCTTAGTGTTAATATGTGACAGAAGAGATGGAGTTTTGCAGGCTGCCAGCCTCCTACCTGGGACCTTCATTCTACCATTCATCTTTGCCTTTGTTTTCCCTTCCATCTTGTTTGTCAGCAGCAGGGCTTACATACCAACAGGAAGAGATTTGATTTTCTTTTGTATTGTAGCAAAACAACTGTTGTTTTTTTTGCCTTTTTTCTTTGTGCCAGTTTGCCATCAGCAGGCTGGAGGCGAGAAGCTCTGAAGTGTACACATTTGCCACAAAGGTACATAGAGGGAGGATGGTATCTGCGAGCACATGGAAAGAAACTGCAGGAATGAGTAACCACCACATCTCAACATGAAATCTCCAACATCTCAACAAGTAAAATCTTGAAGCAAAGAAGGAAATTTTTTTCTGTGCAGAATACTAGAGGCCTGATTCTAGTCCAAACAATTAAATCCTCTCAAAGTAGACCTGCAGATAAGCTTCACAAGCAGTGTTACTGCCAACTATCATTTCAGCTGCAGCCTACCAGCTGCTGTAGGCTGTTGACAAATCCCAGTGCACTGTTGAAAGTGAGGTAGTGTCCCCCATTAGCAGTTCAGTCACCTTCTCATACCAGCATATGGAACACAGATAAAACGGACTTCATGCCTTTTTTGACAGAAACAGTAGGCGCAGAGGGTGTCACAAGTTCAAAATACTGAATTGTTCAGTTGTGTCCTTCTCAAGCATTCTCTAGCTGGCAAGATTTAAGGATGAAGCCATGCAGCTTTAAGGAATATATGACCCTAATCCTACAAGAGGGCTGTGTAGTCATTTCCCATCTCTCACAGACTGCATGAAAGGCTTGGGCGGGTATCTGGTACAGTTTCTGTGAGCCACTGAGGTATGTAACTCCCACTGAAATTAAGGGAAAGGCCTTAAATAACCCTTTAGGATATTTAGCATCATTTGTTTTTTTATATATAAAAGAGAAATTATAACCCATCTAGCTAGTTTTCCCCCTGTTTAGATCTACATGTTCCTTGCTTAAGGAGCTTTTCCTAAACACATACAGAGCACAGCACAAGGAGGTCTCATCTTTTGGCACCACAGTAGTTTTAGGCACAGCTCTACTATCATGACAGAAGGGTCTAAACTATCTGTAGTCCTTGAGTTACCTGGATGTACCACAGCACTGGCAGCAGAACATTTTCTCTGCCTTCCTGTTGGATCCATTCCTGATCACACATCTGGTACAATAATCCTGGGTGGATCACCAATGGCTCTGTAAAAATGCATGCACAAAGGAAAGAGCAGTATCTTGCTGCATGGCCCCAGGCCAACTCTCTGCAGCACCAGAGAAAATACCTAATGCAGAACTACCTTGGTCTTTGTTTCATTTTTCTGGTTAAAGACAAACCTTTGTCTCCTCCACGGGGTGTGTTTGTTATCATTAGTTCATAGACTAGTGCATATACAGCTGTTTTTAGCCTCCATTTAAAATGCAGTGAGTTTAAGTGTTATGTGTAGAATGCAGCAGGATAAATAAAGACATACTTGAGCAAACATACATTTAATAATTTATTTCTCTACCAGCAATTTTAGAGAGCTGTGGTGTTATTTTATTTTTATTTTTTTAAATCTAATCCATTCAGTCAGCGGTCTCCAGAGTAAAAGCTTCTGCCTCAGCTTGGAGTTGATGCTTGGTCGAGTCTTAAAACTTCATGGTTTTTTGACACTGCACTAAGTCTAAAGCTTTGATGTCTGAGACTGCTGCCTGCACAGAGTAAATCATATTTTAAAGTTTATCAGTACGAAAGAATAAGGCTTTTCTCAGATACACACACATGTATCCACAAACAGCATCTTTTCACTTATTTTAGCCATACAAGTTGCTGGAGGATTAGATGATTCTTTCACTTACTATTCCCACGTGGATGTTTCTATCTTTAATTGAAAGCTCACAGTATTCGTGGGTTAAGGTACTACATACTTGTGCTTATCAATGCCAACTGAGGGGCAAAAGAGAAATGAAAATGTTTTTCTTGTTCCAGTACTGCAGCTGCTGCACCTGGTCCACTTTGGCTACATTTCTCCATGTAGGAGCTGTTGCTAAAACCTGTGGGACTAAAGAGAGGGCCAGATCTGGAAACCTGTGACTATAACAGAGACCAACAGTGACTTTTGGTGTGCAGATACAAACCAGACCATCTTCCATGGTCCTCCAGGGAGTTTGTTCTGTGGGTTGGCACAATGGCTGTGTAGCTCCTTTGGCTGCAATATTGCTGCTCCCCTTCTGGCTGGCTCTAGGGAAATATGTGAGCCACCTCTCTGAAGATTTGAGTGCCACTAGTTGTGGAAGTTCAAGTCTGCTTTTCACAGGCTAATGGAGCACACCAGGGCATGGGATTAGCAGGATTAATGGGATCAGTGTCTGAGTTGTAGCTGTTCAGAGCTTTCTCCAGTATACAGATGACTTCTGGCAGAAAGGAGATGTTGCTCCCTATGGGAAGGGCAAGACACTGACTAAGTAGTAATTCTTCTGTTACAACCATTCTCTGTTCCCAAATGTGCTTTATATAAGTAGCAGATAGTACAGTTTGCACTTGTGCCTTTGTGCCAGATGTAAACTTTTTACCAAGTTACTAAAACTAGTGGCACTTGTAATTGCCTTTGTATTTCTCCTGGTTTCCATCCACACAAGTGAGAGCACACAGAGACTGTGCAGGCTAAAAGTCATGCTGAATTTGTTTACACAAAATTGTAAATCAAAAAGCAGCACTCAACACAATTCAGTGTACTGAGCATAGAGAGCTCAATATGTTGTTAACCAGTTCAGTGTCTTTTGAGGACACACTGGAGAAATGGTACATTGAGGGAGAGGGAAAATGGAGGAAGGATGAAAGTGTGTTTGCTAAGAGTACAGTTCAATCCATGGCAATCCCACACCCAAGAGCCCTTAGAAACATGAGGGCAGGACTCTGAAGAGATGAGAGAACAGAACTTCATTCACAGCACAAGTGAAAAAACCTCTTAGTGTGATAAAAATTTAAACCTAATCCAACATTCCTTGCAGTTATGAAAGATAATGCACAAAATCTGCTGTTCCAGGTGCTAATTGTAGCGTGGCATTTCAGGCAAACCTGAGGAATGTAATATCTGTCAGTGAAACTTATGCTCCTACATCCCACCAGTGCTTTAGAAAACAATCCTCATTGTCCCCCTCAGCCATTGTAGTTACCACTGCCAATGGCATCTTTTGCAGTTGCTGGGGAATGCCTGGAAGTTCTCAGGGAAATAAATAAAGCATAGGGTCTTTCTTCTCCTGTTATTTTTAACAAAACTCTTTATCAGTCATTCTTTAAAGAGCTGGGTTACTCTCTTGCTCTTCAGCATCTACTGTCTGCAGTTGTCACCTAGAGTAAAAAGCCAAATATTCAGGCTTTTCCTCTCTTTTTTTCAGAGTAGCTTCAGAGAGCTCAGGGAGAAGTATATTGAAATGCATTAGTAACATAGAAAACTTCCTCCACCTACTCTGTCATCTTGGTATTTTTCCTCCAGCTTATATTTATCATCTATGTACAGATTCCCTGAATGAAGAAAATTCTTCAAGAATTCATGATTCAGGCTGTAAGGCAGGAGGTAACTGGGGAGAAGGAAAGAAATGGCAGGTAAAACATAATTAATTGTTCATACTCTGCTTTCCCTCAGCCATCTATATAGCTCTTTTCTATGGAATTTGAAATGCCTTGGTATAAAGGTCAAGATACTAGTGAGCTGGGCAGGATTCAATCTTTGTTCAATTCCTGCTATTGACTCCCTGTATGACCTCAGGTAGGTCCCTCATTTCTCTCTGTCTTAGGTATCTACCTGTAAAATACAGGTAAGTGTGTTTCTTCTCCTTTTTCTAGTCTATTTGTCAGCTCTTCAAGCCTTGGTGTTAGATGTAGATGCAAACACACCCACAGCAATGCATCTCAGAGCATAATGACAGAAATGCAAATATGTAAGGTTGTACTTGAGCTTCAAAATCAGCAGTTTAGCTGGCCTCTGATACTGACCTTTTTCCTTTTTTATATTCTTTGTATCCATTACAAACCCATGATTTTAAAACAGCAAACTATGAGTATACCATCTGTAAAGAGAAGGTATTTGTGATAATCTTAAGCCACTTTTGAAGCACTGAAGATGGTAAGAAACTTCCCAGCAGGAGGTTCATTTGTAACTGCATCTTTGGGCTGTGAGGACTTTAGAAAAGTCTTGCTGTCCAGTGTTTCCAACAAGGCACTGGACTACAGAGATCACAGGCTGATCTGTCATCGCATTCCCCGGCGTCCTCGAAGGTACTGTAAGAAAATGCAGCAGAAAACGGTATGCTACTTAAATTCACAGCGGTAACAGAAATAAAAGGTTTAAATGTCCCCACGAACCAGCTTCTTAATATCCCAGCACTGCTACTTTGCTCACACCCCTGCTGTAACAGCGACGCAAGCTGAGAGACGCGGCTTTCAGCAGCAAAGCGGGCCAAAGACGCGTCTTCCCCCGGCCAAATCCAGCCCCTCTTCTTGCAGTCCATCACCCCTCAGCCGTGTTGGTACAACAGTTTATTATTAACATGATTTTCAGACAGTTCATGTCGGGAATCCGGGGTACGGCCCAGCTCCGCACACAATCACGACGGCACAATGACGCTGGGGGTCAGCGGGGGCCGGGCAGCTGCGGAGCAGCGAGGACAGGACCCGGGTGTCCCTCTGCGCGCAGCCCGACGTCCACCAGTGCCTGTGCTCCCCCGAGGAGCTGCGTGCAGAGCGAGTTCCCGAGGCTGCCGGTGACACGGCGTTCCCTGGGAGGATATCGGCGCTGATTCAAGCGTTCATCTCACGGTATCCGGGAGTTGGAGGCGCTGCTGGGAAATGTGAAACTTCTGGGCACATGTGACACGCTGTGGCAAAGAATGGGGGCATTGAACGCGGAGCGCTGAGAAATCGTAGCCGGGGCAGTCAAACGAGAAACATTCTATGAGATGCTTTTGCATGTGTTTTTATTCTTCCTTTTATTTTTCTTTAGAGGGTAAATGGGGGTGGTTGCTCCCTTTCTGGCTTGTAAGTTGTAATTTTACACAGTGATCTTACTAAAATATCGTTTAACCTCATTACACTGGAGTTACCAAGATTGACTTCAATTTGCATGCCTGTGCAGAAGCTTATGCTAGGTAGAATCACAACATTTACGGTCTCCAGATGGTAGCTGTTTTGATATATGAAGGTCACATCTTTTTAGATCCATTTCTTCTGTATTCACAGGTAAATTGGTTGAGATCTGGGGCTGCTTTGAATCAAAATGGATGGCTGAATAATGGAATCTCAGTTTCCATGCAGGACAAAAGGGTGAGGTCTGTGAACTACTAAGGATACACCTACTGATCAACAGATTGGCCAATGCCAGCAAGCACTTTTTTAATCAGGAAAAACAAAACAAACCAAACATACCTGGGGATACATGCTATGACAATTACCAGAAAAGAGAGGAAGGAAGTAATTTCACAAGGAGAATATTGCTAAATTTAATCTTCCCAATAGAAAACGTGGAGATAAACCCATTAACAACCTTCTGTTTCTGCTTCTCTTTGCATTATTTTTCTCTTCCTTAGTTGCAAATTTTAGGAAACCATTTAATCTCTTACAAATTATTTAGTTTTATTCCTATTTTTCTATTTACTCTCATTAGCAAGCATAGACAGAACATTTGGTCAGTTATGTCATTAATCCTGGGCTTCTAGGCTTGCTTTGATTATTGTGAAGAGAGTAACTTCCAGAATCTATTTGAAAAGGTATGCATCCATGCTTTCCTTGTGCAGAAAAATTCCTCAGCTTTCTGGCAAATGCTTTGCATAACACCCAGCTGCATTCTCACAGGTGGGACATGGGGACATAAAATGACAAAATCAAAGCCCAGGAGAAAGCACTGGCTGAACAAAGCTGGTTTCTCAGAACTGGCTAATGATAAGGGGTGCCTAGAAGACCTGGCTTTTAACTAGCTTTGAATGTGTAGCCTCTGAAGATTAGAAGCATTTAAGATGTCTCAAACCTGAGCCAAAATCATCTTCAGTCTGAAGTTTGCTCAGTGATTCTTCTCTTCTCTTTGGGCTGATGACTTCATTTGTCCCACAGGTCCTTTAACAATGCATTTCCATATCATGCCTGTAGGCCTTTCATCTCGCTTCATTTCCTGAGAGTGCTAAACTACTTGGAATTCCTTTCTTTTTCCAAAATGAGAGTTCAAAGAATGGATTTGTAATTAACTATTCCTGATGAGTGGTTTCATTAAAGAACAGAAGGGAAATTGTTCTAATAACCTTCTATGTTGAAGAGGAGAGGGGTAGTGAATCAAGATCTTATGAATAAAAGGACAGGACAGCCTCACACAACACTGGGAACTTCCCAGAACGGCAATGCACTGTTCTCTCTACGATTATGTGGATGGTTTGGGCATGCTGCTACACCTCTGCTTTGCTGAGCTAAAAACAATGCCCTTCCTTCTTCCCAGTGGGGATTATCCCACTGTGGTAAACACGTTTCATTAGAAATGGGACAATTTTGCCACAAAGATCATATACATAGAGCCAAAATTTTAGTTCATCTCAAGTCTCTGGGTTCATTAAGAGATTATTTGTACAAGAAAATGCAATATTTTCATCTTTGGTTCATACATTTTAGTTGTTGAGCATCCAGTACAACTTCTTCCAAGAGCACTGGGGGATTGCCACTGTACACCATGTCACAATAAACACAGTGGGACTTCCTAAAGCTGCAATGGCATCACCCACAGTCTTGATGAAATACATGTCATCCGGTGAAGATTTTCAAATTATGATTAAAAAAGATAGAGTCAGATTTATTCTACTGTATTTAAAAAGTAAGATAAGCTAGGAGAGTCTAGGGTGTATAAAGCTTAGAAGAAAGGATAGTACCTACTCTGTCACTGGGTCAGACTCTCAGAGAAGTCAAAAAAAAGGGACTGTTCATAATGGATGTTCATGAGTTAACCTTTTATCTTGTCCTTTTCAAAATGCTGTCATGTAACATGAGTGATGTGCTACCAGATAATTTTCCTAAAGTGGTTTCAGTGTGCACCAAAGACAGTTACGCTCTTCGTCTGGATTGTCATCTTAGAATACACTTTAACTGCATCTTCTGCAGCATATAGCCACTCTGGGAATCTTTCAGAGACACAATTCACTGCAGACAATCCATCTCTTATGTGTAGTCATGCAAAATAAAATAAAACAATTTAAGAATGAAGGCATCAGTCGACTTCAAATGTATCCGAATTCTCTCTCCCAGGAGAAAGCAGAAAGGCAGTGGTCCTAATCTCGTTATAGCTTGTACAACACTTACAATACTGATTAACACTTGTTTATGTTCTGCCTGATTTCAGTGGAAATTCTATGTGGTTTCTGTGAATAATGAATCCCTCAGATGAGGAATTCATGGAGGGTTACCAGCGACAAGGAAACTACAACTAGCTCAAACAGCATTGCTCCAGCACGGGAATGCAACACACTGAGCCTGGCTTTGGCTACAGCCCTGTGGTTGGTGCCCCTCTGAAGGGTACAGTATGGATTTGGACATTCTGGGCCAAGCAGGGCCTGATCTCTGGCTTTCCCATGTTTTGCAGATGCCTTTAAGGAATGGAAATTAGGCAGTGGAGGCAGCAGCAGCACAACACCCCGTGCCAGGAGTACTTTCCATCAAGAACCTGTGCAGAGCTGAGGTGTTTTCCCGTCTAATCCCAAAGTGTGATACACTTTAGGTGGGAGACAGGCGCCTTCCTACTCCACCAAGAATGCTTTCAGGCATGTAGAAGTGTTTAATGAGCTCTGGAGCCCAGCATGAAGGTGCTGACTGAAATAAGTCATCTTTGGGACTAGGCAGTGTAGAGAGCAAATACTGTACATCACCATCTGAGAGGTTGGCTCCTAACTTCAATTTAATCCCTATTTAGCCTGCTTGAACCTTTATGTTCTCATCCATAAAATGGATTTAACAGCATTTTTCTGCCTCTCAAAGCAGCTGGGTAAGCACACAAAGATGTGTGCCTTAGCACTAATGAGTTCTTATGAATACTCTAAATGAGAAGCATCTAGATTAAAATGATACAGGGGCTTTTTTTTTTTTTATTTTGCTGAAAACAACTGAATCTCTCAGATCTTTTAGGAGGGGGTTTTCCAGAGGAAACCTCTATATTTTGTGTAGGAAACAGAGGGCCAGAATCCATCAAATGTAACAGTACATTTGTATAAATGTGCATAGGAAAGTCCAACATTTTCATCTGATGAATTTATTTTATTTTTTAACTTTTTCTTATTTTATGTACTAATTTTTTTCACAGCAAAAAATATCTACTAGAGTCAGCTGCACTAGGGAGAGACCTGATGCCTCAGATCACTGCCTTTGGACTCTGGACCTCAAAAGTGATGGAAAGAGAAGGTCAGATGAGAGAAGAAATGTAAAAATATCCATCTTTAGTGCACCAATTTTTAAATCCAAATCCACCAATTATTGTGCTATGTGCTTGTAGACTTTGACTAGTGTGAAGCATTGCCACATCTACTTTATAACAGAATGTATATTTTGTACAGAAGTGTGAGCTGTATATGTAAAAGCTACACTGCTTGCCCAGGGGGAGGGAGCAGCCATTCCTCTCACACCTGCTCTGCCTTTTCTCCTTTACTCCTGTGTGCATCCCTTCCTATGCTTGTGTCTCTTACTTGTGCCTTGTTGATGCAATAACATCTTAATTTGTGGAAGTGTCAGAAAGTGATAACTCCAAGCAAGAGAGGAATAACGTGATATAAAATGACTCGAACTTTAAATTCTTACTTGGGGCTTGAATTCAACGGATTTTATTGCTTATAATTAGAAATACTACATAGTACTCTCTTCTTTTTTCTTTTTCTTTTTTTTTTCCCCAGATGTTGAAATATGATCTTTTGAAGCATCTTCTGCTGTTTATCACAAAACCAGCTGCAGAACAGAAACATGTGAGATGTACAAGGCAAAACAAATAGAGGTTGTCATTCTTTCTGGTTTGTCTCTTCCTATAGGCTTTCTGAGGTTCCCTTGCAGTGATGCCAATTGTGTGTGATTACAGTGGGCATGTTTATGTCTGTATGCTTAGTACCAATTTCCAAGCTGAAGACTCTGATTTTATTGTGTATTATTTATAAAGTTTCTGCTAGGCCTAATGCTTGCTTTGTGAGAAATCACTGTTGAATATTTGAACTGAACGTGTCTCATTCCACTTAACAACCCACTTTATCAGCACACTGTCCGCAATAATGCTGAACACACTTCCCAACAGAGTATATTTTAACTGTTCCATTACTTTATCAGAAGCCTGGCCTTCCTTGTTGGTAAATCCTTTCTTATACCTTGAACTGAGTGCATCACCTGACAAGAGGGTTTCTTGCACACAGTTGAATGTTTTTTTTCACCCCCAGCATTTCACTCCGGAAACTTTAGACTGTTCTCAGTTTTTCAAGTCAGCAATTGGATCATATTTATTTAGAGCTGGCTGTGCAAATATATTGATTTGTAGCCTGTTATTGTTTTGTGCCTTGTATTTACGTGGCTCTAATGGACTGAAAGTGTTTCAAAACTGAAGGGCATTAAAATATAGAGCTTTTTCTCTGGGCAAGTGTAGGGAATATTATAACTTGAAATCTATTCTAAAATGTGAATTTACAGCTTATATATACACTGTTATTTTAAACCTAGAGATACTCTGACATTCAGTAATTGAGTACAAAGCCATGAAAATAGTAGAAAGAAACTAAGGTACAGAGAGGAAACAATGAAGCTGGCAACACAAACCTTTGTCAAATGTGAAGAATGAGATTTGAAACAAGCTCTGACTTTTCCTTAGCATCACTTGCTTGGTTGAATAATCTCATCCCCAGACAGACGTCACCATATGGCTGGTGACAACTTCCCATTAAAGGCCTATGGTGTTTATCATCTTCTTTTACATATGAATAAAAAGCAGTCCTGTGACTGCCCATTGCAGCCAGGAGGTTTGTGCTCCTTCTTTCAAAGACACGTGCCACAGTCACTCCTAGCCTTGGTGCTCTAAGTTTCCAAGCCCAGTTTTAGTGTTTTGAACCCTTGTTCAGACACTGCCAGCTCTGAAAACTAGATCAAGCCTGCATCTACAGCAGCCCCACGCACTGAGGATGGCTTTTGGAGAAGCTGAAAATGTCATTGTGCAGTTGATTCAAGCCTCACACGTGGTTGCAGCTGCTTTGGCTGCCACTTCTGCAAGGGGCACTTTCAGAGCATGGCTACACAAATATGAATGTTGTGTCGTGTACCTCAGCTATCAAGCAAGGAACCTACTGCATTGTAACAGCACCACTCACATTAAGTAGTCCTGGCACCCTTAATTAATGAGGGAAAGATGCTAATGATCCAGTCATCCATTCATTCTTGAGATTGATTAATCATTATACAACAAATTTGATTATAGGAGTTAGTATGTGTTTTAAGTTACTGGATGTCCTTATATGCATGGCTGGGCTTTCCTAGCAATCCTATACAGTGCATGCATCCAAGGCACCGTTCAGTGGCTTCTTGAAAATCCCCACAAAGCAATTACTGTCCTTTCTACATATTCAGGAACTGTCAGTTTCAGGTGCAATTAAAGTAAAATTGCTTTCAGTAGACACTTGGCTATGATGACTTTTGCTGGTCATAATTCTCTCTGCACTATGTTGTTTCTTCAGATAAAAATTATATTTCTCTTGTGCCCTGGAATCTCAAGCTCATTTTTGACCCAAAGTATCCTCAGAGAGTTATAAACCTTAGATGTTATAACTGTACATTACCTAGTAATGAACATTGTGAGAATCAGGCCAGGAAGATGAAGACAAGAGGTATGAATTAATGTTTTAATAATCTTCCTCAGATCAGTACAAGTCATACAGGCAGGGATCCCAGTAACTGCTGTTGAGCAATGCAGCTCCTCCTGTATGGTCTGATATTGCTTTATGACTCTCCAAGGAGATGATACTCCAATGTCTGCTAAGACAGATGGTCACTCAGCTACCAATAAAGTGTTGACCTTGTCCCGGCAGTATGGTGCAACTGTGTACTTTGGACAGAACTGCTATTCACAGTGCCACAGCTTTTGCTGAAGACAAAGCAAGCTGGTTAGTTTATTTTTGCTTCTCTTTAATCCTAAGCTATGCAAGTCACTCTTTTGTATTGATCCAGGGCATCCCCCATCTTTACAATGGAAAGTAAAGACCTGTTCCACTTCTGATAGACTACCACAAGATTTGAATGGAGATACAGCTGTGAATCATGCCACTTGGCTGCACAGGGCTATGGCAGGGTACTTGTTGAAGCAGTATCTCTCACTGCACCGTGCTGGTGTCATCCTTCTCCAGCACAGGAGCCAATTTTGCAGGTCTGCACAATGTCACATGTACATGTTTGCTGCAGTTAAGGTCTGCTGTGACTGCTCTATGGTTGATATCACCAAAAGTATAGTGTGTTGCTCTTGCAATTTTTAATGCAGAGTCTTCAGAGGCAGTGCAAAGACTCCATTCTAGCAGCAACCTAAATGGTGCAGAACTATATACTAGAGAAATAGGTTTAATAGATTAAGAGACTGTTCTCTGGCACTGTGCAAGATGTTGGACTTTCCTGAATCAACCTTTGAACACAGCTTTTCTCTGGGAAATACACCTTGTCTGGTTTTAAAGATTTTGTTCAATGGTGGAGAACACAGTACAAATCTTGTTTACTTGTCCCTGTGTTTACTTACCTTTGCTGTTAAAAATATGACACCTTTCTATTCTGAACTGGCCTAGATTTAAAAGCCAACCAGCCTTGTTAAAGTTTTGGTTATGGATGGAAGACTATTTATTTTCTAATTTCTGTTCCTTGTTAGATTTCTACAGTCAGTGTTCATGACAATACACAGTGTTTTTGTGATGAGATTGCTCTGGTAGGGATGTACTATTAGCCATGCTTTTCACAGACACTTAGCTTCACCCTTTTGGCTCTTCTTGGAACCATCTTCAATTTTTCAATACCAGTTTGATGAGATTTCCTGAAAAGGGACAGTACTGACCCAGATGGCTTCCCACCCAGAGCTTTCAAAACTGGCAACACAACTTACAGTCCATGTGTTAAACTATAAATATGGCAACAAACACTGAATAGGGATTAATCTTATATTTTTAAGTACCTGACTGCTGTGAGATTGGTTCAGTGCCACTGAAACAGTGCTCAACAAAGCCAGTGTGGTTCAGTTGACCCTATTCTTCCATTTGGTTGGTCTGGAAAATATGGTTCAGTACAAAAGGGAGTACATTTGCAGTGACTCTACCAGATATAGTTTTCTCTGTCAGTAAACCAGAAAATTTGGAACAGGGGAAAGTTAGTAGAGAAGCTGTTATTGCTACAACCTCCTTTGCTTTCTGTAATATACCCTCTTGATACATTCTGTGTTCAGAGTTACCTTCCAGTTCCTCTATCACCATTAGTCCAGCTCCTGGTTGTCAAGTGTTTTAAAAAGTCAGTTAACCAATAAAAAGCTCAGCCAAGCCCCAAATGAGCACCTGGCATTGGTTGTTTGGATGTGTCTTTGAGTAATGCCAAGCTACAGGAAAGCCAAGTCAGTATTCAGACATCACTTTTTGGAAATGGGATTTGCTGTGTTATTTATCTTCTGTATTAAGGGAAAGGGTCTGGCTTTTATTTTTTAACCTTGTTGTTTCAATGCCAGAGCAGTAGAAATATAACACATGTTAAAACAATAGCTCTTAAAAGATGTGATGTTTTCTTTCATCCCCTGTTTAGTAAGCAGCCTTGGTAGTGCCATTTCATATAAAGAACCACAAAGTCACAAGGTCTGGAAATACAATAATTCCAGCAGTGACAAAAAGAATGACCTGCTTTGTCTTTTTATTGACTATAAATGTGGTGGAAAAGGCCATTCTGCATCCTCAGCTGTAACTAGTTAATTATTTTCTGTTGTTTTTTGTAGATGTTTCTAACCAACATAGGTAAAATGTACATTGTGAAACAAACCATCCATACAGTATATGCCATAATTACTGTTTAGCAATTTCACACTAGCAAAAATTTATTAAAACTTCACGACTCATTAATAGTAAGTGATCATAATCGCTTAATAGAAAAGGAAACTGAGCTAATGATAGAAGTGCTGATTAATGTTTTTGACCTTAAGACAGGAAGTCAAGTGAAATTAATGTCACTGGGTGTTGAAAGTTAAGTTATTGTCAAGTATATGTAGTCTGCAATCATAAGAGAAAACCTCCTAACTACACAAATGTTGTGTTCTTCAGGAGAAAACTATTCATTTCCTACAGTGCACTGCATTTTAAAAAATCTCACTGCTACATTTCAAGTAAGCACAAGATTGACACATTTATTATAAAAACAAGTCAAAAAAAGAAAGTTATCAAAACATATGTATATATGCTCACTTCAGGAAGAGACTTCACAGAAATACTTAATATGCTAGCAACCAAGTGGCATTATATGTAGCTTTTTTTCCCCCTTTTCTTTGCAAAAGCATTACTTTTGTGAGCTCAGGGTAAGTGTTTTTCAAGAGAACAGCACAGTACAGCTGACCAGTCAGTCGCCTGATCACACATCAGATACTTGGGCACCACCAGACCTCATAGGACGATGGTCTTTACAGCCAGCTGTGTGCCTGGAAAGCATCATCCCTAGCTCTGCAACTGCCTGCTTCTGATGCCCACTGGGGCTGTAGCAGGCGAGTGGTGGCATTTGAGGAGCAGGCATTGGACTGCACCAAGAGATCTTGTGGCCAACCTCAGGTCAGACTGATGTGGCACTACAACGTCTGTGTATTCCCCAGTGAGCAAGGGTCACCATCTCTGAGGTAACAGAGGTACCAGGTTGTGTATGGAAATGATTCCTACTTCAGCAGTAAATGTTTGTTATGTTTAGGGAGCACAAAGGTTATGGAGGTTCTCACAAATTGGTCTAATCCTGTCACACTCAAGAGGTTGAATGGAGACAGCTCAACCGGTCATCCAGGAAGGCAAATATTTTCTAGATGCTAACTCTGATTGCAAGCACTCCAAAACTTGGTTTGAGTGACCTTCTCTAGATTATTCAACAACTCCCATGATGGGCAGAAAGGGAGGGACAGTTTCTTGCAAGTATGAGTAGAAACACAGAAGTGTGTTCAAGAGCTTTACGTTGCTTTGACATCAGTCAAAGTCACAGAGGGAAGGACAATCCCTTTCTAATAATGTCACTCAGTATTTAGCCTATCTACATTTGTATTAATAATAAATCCCTCAGGCAGTGAGTTATGTACAGCCACTGCTCTGATCAAAACAGCACTGCAGAATCGACAAATACTGTTTTGGAGATAAATAAAGCCTAAACTGTATTTGTATCCACCAGATTCTGACCTCTGACAGAAGCACAGCCAGGTTAATGCTACCTTTGAGCCTCTCTAATCAAGAATGAAACCAGCAGAGGACTGGTTAATGCAGACTTATTTTTAAATTTTTGGTTTTATACTTTTATATGTGTGTATATACTTTGTGGGACACTTTCCAACTGCCTCTCTTTAAGATTTTTGTGTTAATGTCTCTTTTAAAAGCATGAGGAATGTGGCACACTTGCAAACCCAGAGATAAATACCATCTGTTTAGTTAGCCTCACTTAGAATATTGGTGGGAAGAATGTTGTTCTTTTTTAAAAATACATATACAATAGCAATTCAGAGACTTGAATCACAGGTCCTTCAAAAGCAAGTGACTACCAGACTTTATTTTATAATGGTACAAAACATGAATGTGTTTTTTAATTAAAAGCTCTGTGAACATACTTTCTACTTCAAAGCAAGAGATTTTCTAGCATCCTCTTTGGGGAAAGAAAAGTAAACAACAACGAATCCAAAAAACCTTCTGTACAATTACTATAGAGCAACATTTCCCAGTCCCTATTTTGCCTTGTTCCTGGCCGTTGCTCTGCAGTTTTCTGTAATTAATATAGATTAAAAAAAATTTGGCAATACAGAATTAGGGGGCGTAATTTGTAATCAGAGCCAAAAAAGACATGCGTATCACCAAAACAACTAAGTTTATTGTTACCAAAAAATTGTTTCAGGAAATCGTACTTCTGTCTCTGAATGTAAACCAGAACTCAGCATGAAGCAGACAATAACAGAGACAGGATTTTTTGCCAACACACAGGAGCTGAGCAAGTGTCAGGCTGGCTGATTGCTTGGGCAGAGGGTTTTGGAGAGCTGCAGGAACACACTCGGAAAATGGTTAGGATCACCTTTCAAGCTCCCTTTCCTATGCAGTTTAGATGCTCTGCTCTTTTAATGGCATGCTGGAAATGCACCTGCAAGAAAACTCCAAATGGGAAGGTATCAAATTTGTCCCCTCTGTCTATCACAGGCCTGCTTTGAAGGTGCCAAACCATTCAATTGCTCATCAGGGTGTCATTTAAAATGTTTCTCAACCCATTTCACTGAAATTATTTTATAAATGCCTTTAAAAGTAGCCAACACCATTTTCCTGGGCATCACTAGAGTTTACTAACATTCCTACTGAAAGTCAGCCCCACATGCCTAGTGTGATGGGCAGTGTTTGTTTAACATCTTGCACCCACAACAGTGGAGAGAGAATTCGGTTTCTTCATGAGGACTCTGGACCTGGTATGACAAGAGATTGATGCTAAGAGGCAACATTCTTTATTAATAGCATAATATACACACGTGGAAGAAGGGCAGTGTGACACAATGACTCATGTTTGTGCACTTTCTAGGCAGAGCTCAGTACTCACCCAGTTGGACTGTTGCTATTGTCTCTCAACTCAGAGGGAAATTGCCAAATGGAGCCTATGTGTGAAGAATAACAATTAAAAGCAAAAAAAAGAAATCCCCACCCTAAATTGACAAAACAAAACCTAAAAATCAAACCCACAGATGATGCACGCTGAAGAACCCATCTGGTCATGCATAGCTGGCTGCTTAGTGATGTCAAACACAGCACGGTTTCATCTGTCCCAGGAGAGGCTGCTCAGCAAGTTTGTCATGGAGCTGTACTTCTGGAGAGGAGGTTTCACTACTCTTCCTCCCCTCCATCCTCCTCTTTCACAGCACTGGTGCTGTGGCAGCACAGAGAATGAGGGAAAACAGGTAGAAGGAAAGTCTGACGCTAACTTATACTGGTAAATATGTTGATTGCTTTTGTGCACCACTTTCTCCAGATGTGCCTTTGAAATGGTTAAACACCTGGGAGATGGCACTGCAGGAGCTGAAGAAGCTGCAGCCCTTTGTGCACAGGACTGTAATAGCAGCAGAATGACTCCCAGATCCAAGCAACCTCAGTAGCTGGCCCAGGAACCCAGGGTGAGCTGTTGGATGCTGCCAAACAGAACCTGATGCCTTCCCCTCCCACCTCCTAACACAGATCATCTGAGTAGTGAACAAGGCCAGAACAGCTAAACATCTCCTGCTTGCATCACCCCTTGCAACGCTAGTCCATTCTGGAGCTGCCAAAGCACGATGATGATTTAGCTGGAAAAGTGTTTTCAGCCCTAAAAGAGCAGCCCTTTCACCTTGGATTACATGCATGTCTACTGCTCCCATCTTTCCTTCTCACACCCTGTCCCCTCTCTGAGGCAGCAGCAGTGTTGTCTGGCCATAAAACAATGGGGGGCTCTGCCCCACCCTTTGCTGTGCAGCAGTTTCCTCGTAGATGAGTGTGATTGCTCTTCACTCACAATATATTCATTTCAGGCTCAGTTTGACTATGACTAAATGCTGAGATAATTCTCCTGGTTTCTAGTTATGAAAATGGGGAAAGGCCTCATGAAAGCTTGTTTATCCACCTCCCCATTCCCCTTCCAGCACATTCTGCATTTCCTAAAATATCCTCCTGCAGACCCTTTGTCTCCAAAGCCTTTGCAGCTCTTTTGCTCCCTTTGTGTGAAAATAGGAGTGAGCCCTTTCTTTTTGGCCTGGCGGGATGAAGGGGTGGGATGGGTGTGGAGGCGTGTTTGCGTGCCAGAGAGTGAACAAGCATGAATAGGGCCAGCTGGCCACTCTTGTGCCCATCTTTCCATCATTTCCATCTGATATTGCCTGCTCATTGTCATTTTGCAGGCCACATTCACTAACACAAAAAGACTAGGGAGCAAGCAAATGAACAGATTATTTAATGGGAAAAGCTTTATTTCTTATTTTCTTAGATCATAATAGACTGCAAAACAACAGGGGAAAATGAGATCAACCTTGTTTTCCTTCCCTTGTTTTCCTCTTTCCCCCCTCCCCCCAGGAAAGCTGCTTTTTTTTTTTTTTAATAAACCAAATCAGAGAAAAAAAACAACCAGTAAATTGTTTTCACAAAAACATGCTTTTTAATAAAAAAAGAGAATATTGTTTATTGAGAGGGATTGTTTTCTGGATATGTACAATACTAATGCAGGAGGATTATACCAAGAGAAAACGCCAAACATTGTGAATAGACTTCCAAGGTGTGGATGACCCAAAGAGCAATGTCCTCAGAGCAATGCCTAAGTAAGTCAACAGGAACAAGTGAACAGTGGCTTTGTTTTTTTACAACAAATTACCAGCCATTATGACTGAAGACCTGACACATAATAACCTGCACTGAGGTGTACAGAAATACATAAGATGACATAGAATCTACATGAGAAGATAACTGTTTGTGTAAGAATTTCCTCCAGAAAGTGGAAGCATGTTCTAGACAGCTTTGGAAAAAAAGCTAAAGAACTGGGAAAAAAAAAAACACCAACAAAAATAAACCAACAACCAAACCCAAACCAAACAAAAAACCCCAAACCAAAAAAAACCACAAAAAACCCACAAAACACAAAGGCAAGAAAATCCCAACACTGGATATCCTCAGATCACAGTGAATGCCAGTCTTCCTGGGTCCAAAAGGTACCTGTTACCTTTATCTACATCCTTTCTGCTTACCTTCAATTAATCTCTTTATCACCATAATGTAAGAAAAAAATACTTTTAATGTGAGCCTTTCCTTGCTATTTCCTTTTTGCTGCAGCTCTTTTCAACTTGCACTTTACCCAAAAAGTACAAAATCTGACACATCCTCAGGTGAAAAGACACAAACACCTTTCCAGCCTGAGCAGTACTAATCACAGCTAATCATTTCAGTACTAACTAATGCTACAAAACATCATACAAACCCTGCTAAGCAAACTCATAGAGTAATTTTGGAGGAGGGGAGAACATGGAGATTAATAACTCACCAATTCAGTTTCCCATCTGCTGAAGTGCTTTGAAGACATTTCCTCCACTCTCTGCCTTTTGGATTTCTTATTTATAGTTACCCAGAAACAATGGAGGGTATTGGAAAGAACTAAGGGGTTGATTTTAATGCATCATTTTTACTGTGACCCTCCCAGAGAAGAAGCAATATAAAATTCAAGACTGTATTTTTAATTTCAATTTTTTTCCTCCACTTGCTTTTCAAGCAACTTGTGACTCAGCTCAGTCCAGGTTTTGCTCTCCTGACTGCCAGATGCCATCGATTGTAGGGCTTTATTTCATCTGCAACAATTATTACAAACACTCTTCCTGAATTAACTTTCACTTAATGGTTAAAGCCTTTGTCTCACCCCAAAATTTGCAGAGGATGTCATTACTAACAACAAGGTCTGGGGATATGAGAGGGAGACTCAGTACTCCCTGCATTTTGGTAAGCACACTCTCAGAATTGTTTCAGCTCTCAGAAGGGGGAAGAGTTTCCACAGGCCAATTCACAAAGTCAAAGGAAACCAGTATGATTTCTGTGTCTTGCCCTCAGTGGGACACACAGTCTGTGTCTCAGCAGTGTGCTTCCTGCAGTATCTCCTGCTAAAATGAAGTGGTTCCCTGAACAGTAATTTTTGTACCTTCAGGTTTTCTCCTGTTTTTGACAAAGCTTCCTTCTGTCACATATATCCTATTCTATAAACATTACCAGGAGAGGACCATGATGTTTTAATTTTACTTTGAAAATTACTCCAGAGTTTCAACAGATTTTCTGGCTTCCCTGCTTGAAGGAGTTCACATCGCTCCACAGTTCAGTAAATCCACGGCGTTTCACTTTTGTAGTATTTAAGCTTTGCCCTAAGGACAAGTGCACTGATCAAAATTAACCTCTTTTTTGGTGCAGACCTGCTGAAAAGCCGGATCTAGCAGCCTGGCATGACTTAATTGTCAGCTTGTTACTCCCACAGGTTTAATAGGGTGGGGAAAGTGAGCTCCACCAAGCTAGACAGGCCTGGGTGATGAAGCAACACAAAGGTTTGGTCCAGACCAACACAGTACAGTGTGTTTGTTACCAGTGCATCTGTGGTGAGCCACAAGAATGCTGCTGCCTGTCAGTACCTGCTGTGGTACTGCTTCTATGCCACTGGCCAGTCAATGTGGGCAGAGATTACTGACCCAAGGTGGACTTGGCTTGCTGACACTGACACCAAGACCTGGGTGGCATCAGCCAACCATTTCCAGCTCTTTGGTGCTTCCAAGCAGACAAGAGTGAATGAACTCCAAGGGAGGGGACATCAATTTGCAGAGTAAGAGGCTCCAAGAATCCTGAAAACATGCATTGCCTCCTTTACTGGAATCCCCCAAACTCTTGCTGTTTCCTAAGGGCTGAAGGTGCTGCACAGTGGGTATTCAGTCTTTGGAAGGCAGAAGTGTGTAAGAAGTCAGTAAATGTGGTATTTTGGAAGGAGGAATTTGACAAAAATTGCCCTTAAATCTATGACTTGTTTGGGATTCTAGGAAATTCTCCTTTTGAGAGACTAAAAAGCAGTGTAAAAGACTTAGTGTGCTGGAATCAATAAAAGCAGGGGACAGGGACTAATGTTTAATCTAGGCAGCAATTAGCTCTAATGCTATGCATGGCAAGAGCTTTCGGCACCTGAACAAGGTAAAACTGCAGAAACTGGCTTAACTCTGGTTAAATATCCTCAGAGAACTTCTGAGAGTAGCCTAAACAGTCCCAACTTAGAATACCACAGTCTCTATTGAGAAAGAAATGCTACAGACAAATTTTTTGACTTTGTGCTCCTTTCAACTTCAGGTAATCTTTAGGTCACATCTTGGATCTTTTGCTCATGGTTTTATGAATGATAAAAAGAGATGGAACATGTGAGTAGGAGTTGCAGGAGTTGGCTTCCAACTGTTGAGGTGACCACAGCTAACAACAGCTATATCTATTAACTATAACCATTGCCTGAAGGCAAACATAAGAAGAGAAAATGAAAGGGTGCACCAAAGTCAAAATAATATTGAGTTAAAAAGGAAATTCACTATCCTGACTTTACCTTAAAAATGGAGCCATCACAGTTTCCCAAAGAGACTTCTTAATCTTGAAAAAATTTACTACTGAGACTTCGCCTATTTGACTGAAATTCCAACTGGAAAATACATTATAAGTATTTAAATATTTCTAATAGCTTGTGAGACTTTGAAAATTTTCAATCCTATTCAGTACCAAACTAAATTTTAAATTCCACCTGGGGAATAGCAATAGCATGTTTTAGCTTATTTAAGTCAAACCATTGCTAAAGAGATAAAATAGGAACTTTCAGTTTCCTCCCCTTTAAAGGTGTTCATAGTTCAGTAGGAACATACTCCTGATCATATTTTTATTTCTCAAAAGTGAAGGCTGTAATTAAAAAAAAAAAAATCTGAGGCAAATGTAAAAAGTGTATAAACTCTAGAGTTGGACAAAATGACCTTCTGAAGATAAAGGAGAAGTTGAAATAGCCAATAATTGAAATGTCATAGCAGGAACTAGCTGCTAAGAAAAAGCTAATATTTAAAGATGAGAAATATTTAATAAGTCACTGGATTAATTTCTCTTCCAACTTCATCAGGAGCAAATATATTTCTGTTTGATGTCATGGACATCAGGTAGAATCTGACTAACCTTATAGGCATAAAACAACCTTGGAGGCCCCTTTAGACCAGAACAATTTTAATACAGAACATGTAGAATGCAGAACAGTTTAATGCAGAAAGAAAGAATGTCAGTGAACATTTATTTTTCAGTGAGGTAGATCCACCTTGGTGTTGAAGACAAAGAATTGCATTATATGAAAGTAAGTTGTAACTGTTGTCTGAATAACTGCTCATGCTTCCATCTTTTAGCGCTTTAGTGCTTCCTCTGAAGGAGCTGCTGTTCCAGCAGAATTCAGCTCTTTTATTACAAGCTAAGTATGGGATACTCCTGTCATTTGACATACACAAGATTTATGTCCCTTCAGGGAGCTTTTCTGAGTTTTACTCTTCTCCTCACTGTTAACCATCTATACTCCATAGAAATAACATAGTGATTAACCAACAATCACAAATTTTAATAGGATTGTGATTTCAAGGTGATTCCTGCTCTGTTTTCGTCATCTCCAGCCTAATTGCACAGGCTTAGTAAAGGTGACACTTTTGTGTTTTCACTCTACCGATTCAAGCAGCAAAAAATTTGCCAACAGCCTCATATTCAATAGGCTGGGCCTTGAAATAGGTCTCCAGACAGAGTTTGTCTATGCAATGCTTGGAAATTATTAAGAATTCCAGTTCCTCCTAATTCATCCTAATGACACAGTGGGAATGAAGCTGCTCAATGGAAAGTGGCCAGGGCCCTGAAGAAGACAGATGGATGGCTCCTGGTCAGTAGCTCATCCCCATTCTCTTGAAGGGATTTCAGGGAGCCAAGGCAGTGAAACAAGGGCTGCCCCCCTCCTTCCTGAGCAAACCACTGCACAGACACTCCTCAGCACTGCTGCCCACTGGTGGGTGTCTCCACCCACACCGGGGCAAGGGAAACCCTCAGCTGCTGCTTTTCTTGCTGGTATCTGAAAGCTTCCCTTCAGTGTCTCTTTCACTGGACCAGCTTGTGGAATTAATAATTATGCTGAATCCTGCAAAACCTTAGCCATGTACTTCAGTTCAGTCTGAATTTTACCTTATCAGAATTTTGTGTGCTACTTCTAAAAAGAAACATAAACATGCTGTTAATAATACTAATGACAATGTCTGTTCCATTACATTAAATGAAAAAGGTAATTTGTATATGTTTATGGTGGCCCATGATTTGCACACAAGTTAATTGGTTAGATTTACAACTGAAACGTGAACATCTGTATGTACATCCTGTGTTTGGACAGTTCCTATATTGTTGTTACATGGACAAAATCAACGTTATAAATAATATAGTAGTTTAAGTTCGTTCATTTGAGCACTTAACATATGGCATTTTAGTGACTGAAAAGGGGAAAAAATTAAAAGTATTTGCATATTGTAGCAAATGACTGCACTGACAAGGTCACCATGATAAACTGACATCCTCCACACCACATCCAACTTCGAAAAATCCTCCAATATTTGCATGGTGATGCCCGTAAAAACTTCATTATGAAGTGTCAGACTCTTTAAGGATTTGTTTTTTCTCTTTTGTCTAATTTTTTTTTTTTTTTTAATTCAGTATGCTTTTTTGATTTACAGGAGAAAAGTCTTCAGTGCAGTCTTGGACTTTTTCTGTGGTAACATGGCTACCTGTATAAAACACCATTTTTTTCCTCCACTAAATATGAATGTTATTTCCAAAGGCAACTCTCATGGACTCAAAGAGCTAGCAGCTTTCACTATGGACCACACAGTGTCAGAGCAATAATAATTGGTATTAAATGTAACAGAGACACTGCAATCAAACTAAAAGTAACTAAATCTTCAAATAATATATACTATACAGGGAGATTATTAAGATTCCCAATACTGCTGAAAATGTTTAATGTGCTGAATACAAGCCATATTTTAAAGAAAGCTTTGTGGATCAAAGATGGATTTAGTAATTGTAATGTTTATGAATTTGTTTTGAAAATGTTTTTAATTGCATAATGTCAGGCTTTTTAATTATAATGCTTTGTTCATCAGCATTTCAATAGGTTATACTATCAACTCCTTTTGACATAAACGAATTTGATTAATTTTTAAAATCATGAATCTTGTAATCTTTTTTCTGCTGCCACTAGTTTTCAATAATTTAATTACCTCCTACAAGAAGAGCAACAAGAACCACATGGGCTTTGGTGGTAATGATGGGCTGCATATCTCTTCTCCAAAAGCAGCTCTGCTGCCTTTGGAAGTAATTTGCAGTTTCTTATCAACACAGAATTAAAGAGTAATATTGTATAATTTGTTAAGTTCAGTGGCAAAGAGTATTGTAGAATTCTATCCCATACACATCACTTGGAAACCTGTATTACATGATCGTAATCAAAAGTACATAGATGAATTTCAAAATTTATGAAACTGTTTATTACTAGCTAAGAAAAATCTCCATAGATGAACTTGTAAATGGGTTTAATAATCTCTTAGATGTGTATTTTGCACGCTCCAGAACTTCAGTGCAGTTTATACAACAGTAATTCGTACTTTACAGTTGTATTGCAAATAACTGATCTGGGCATTTCAGAGCAGGACGGGGCGTAACTGTGTGAGTCTCAGTGTAAATCCATTCATCCAACATGATGAACTCCTTGCTTGGCAAAGTTATCTTCTACTTCCAATAGAAATAAAAACTGATAACTGCTGATCACTTACACATAACTGCCTGTAACAGTCAACAAGCCATCACAGTAAGGTATAGACAGCCCTTAGGAGAAATGCTGCCGATTTGATGGTATTTTAAGCTTTAAAGAATTCCTTCAAGATACTGCAGGAAATCATGAAGACCCAGCACAGGTTGCCAATGCCACTGAATGAGAACCAAGAGATTAAATCATGTATACTGGCAATATTGCCATCCAAACCATGGGATTAATTTATGGGACTGGTCTTCCAAACAGTTCATCATGTCAGCAATGCCAAGGTCTGCGGTGGGAACTACCATGGTGACAAAAGGCTGGCACATGGGTGGGTGTGAATGATGCTGCCTTGTAACTGGATCAACCATCTTTTGTGTTGATTTTAGCAGTCTAAGAAATAAAACACAGTTTAAATAATATCCTACTACCTCTTTTACCTCTAAAATGTTTTGATAAGAGAAGTAAGGCATGAAATTCCTGTAACTTTTTGATCTGACATTATCAGGTATGTATAAACAGATAACAATGTTTTAGTACAGCAAATAAATTGAATGTCATTTTTTTATTAAACAAACAGTATAATAACTGGACTATATTATCACAATGGAAGCATAGAAGACCATAGACTGTACAGCTGAAACCCTGTAGCAAAATTGATCCTCATATTTAAAGAAATGCATCTTTATCAAGCTTTCACAATGGCTGCTTCTTGCTAATTTAAAGAATCTCCACTCTTGTTAAGGCTAGATGAATACAATTAAAAGATAAATGTACTGTTAGAAGGTTCTACGCCACACTCTATTTTTATAAGAATTTAACTGAAAGACGTACATTATACCTGTATGTGAATTATAATGGCTTCTCAGCAGGGAACGCAGAGTCACTTACAGTACGTAAACATTTAAAGAGGAAAATGCTAACACACTGAAAGAGTTTAACATCAGTAGCAATTTATCAAATGAAGAAGTTTCATAAAGTCCACTCTCTGGGAGAACATTCACCATTAGACAAAAGCCTGGCATCCTTGACAGTCTGAACTTCAATCCATTTGAAAACCAAAACCGTTTCATGAGATAAACAAGACCTTAAGAAAACTGCCATCTTCCTTCTCAGGTAAAAGCCAGAATTAAAATAATAATTATTAAAAGAATCCAACCAGGTCGCTTTACAGGCAAATTTACACACTGTCTCTTTAAAACACTGCATGCCCAAAAGCCTTTTGGGTTTGGAATGTAGCACTGCACCAAGTATTTCACAAAGCCTCTAAATATCACAAGAAGCTTTTTTTTTTTTTAAAGAGAGAAAAAAAAAGTAAAATTCCAGCTGACTGAGACTGTTCTAGCAGGAGTGCCTCAGCTTAGCTCCCAGACCTGGAATTCCAGATAAACAACAGAGGACAGCAAACAGATTTTTTTTTTCCTTTT
>VXAU01002234.1:60679-109017 GCA_013399695.1 Formicarius rufipectus
TTTTTTTAACACGTCCTTTTGTAATGCAGCTACAAGACGACTGATGAGCTTAGGGACAAAGAGAGTGAGAGTGCAAGTGTCATCAGAGTGAGCTGTGTGCTTAGATAGAAGCTGGTAGGAAGAGCGAGTGAATTCTCCGCAGATATGTGACTGGTGGAGACTCCTGCTGTGTTGTCCTTCCCAAGAGCATTCTGTAAGACACAATACTTTCCTTGGTCACCATTACACATCTCCATTTTCAAAACATTTAGGTCTACATCATGAAATTCATCTTTTCTTTGTTCATGTCCCACCCTCCACTGATATCTATGTACCAATGTCACAAATTGAAAGATAAAAAAAGGCATTAAAACAGATGTCAAAATGACAGTATTTTGAAATAAATTTAAAAAAAAATTCCTGCTTTATAAATGTTTCAATGCATAAAATGTATGGTAATTTTTTTAGGAATCTGTGTTTGTCATGCTGGTTTATTTTAAAACAGCAAAAGGAGGACCTGCAGAGAAACTGCAACTTCTGCACCATCAACAGAACACCTTTGTTTGACAACAAGTTACTTCTGGACAACAATAAATAAAATCTAATCCATGGGCTCAGAAAAGACAGTTTTCTAGCTTATGACAAGATTCTCTTTCCTCTTAATTGCTGCATTATTTGCATTCCTTGGCATCTTCGCTACCAGTAATTAAACACTATGCAGTGCCAGTACAGATTGGCAGATTACAGTGAACTGCTTAAGGAGCAGATGTAGCAGAAATATTTCTCATTGCTATCATCCTCAGTGAAAAAGAAAAACCTAATAGTATAATCACAGAAGTGGAACAATTTAGATTAGAAGGGACCTCCAAGATCATTAAGTCCACCCTACTCCATGCAGAGTGGCTCAACCCCTGTCCAGTCAGGATGTGAAAATCCTGAAGGATGCAGCTTCAGTAGAGGGCACAAGACACTCCCACCCTGGAGAAGCAACGGGCCGTGGTACGAAGTACAAAGACCCAGAAGACCAGATAGAAAGAATGACTTCAAAGCATCAGCTTCCACAGGAATGACTGTCTACAGAGCCAGGGAGGTATTCCTGGGTAAATCTCTGTGCCATTCCCTCCCTTGGGTATCACTTGCTAGGACTGGCTAACTGGAAGGCCTTGAGATGCAAACTTTTAGAAGCTGTAGAGGTATCTGGGGATATCACAGTATGTTGTCTTTCACTCATCCCTGGGCATCTCCTTTTTCGAAACTGTCATGGACAGGATATGGGATGAGATGGACCAGCAGTTCTTATAGACAGCTACAATCATTTGGGCCTTCTCATCCAAAGTCTTTTAGCCAGCACAAGATGTGTTAACATTACTGCATTGTTCCTCCACAGGTTACTAGGCTTCATTCTACTACCCACAGGAAATTCTTAACAGAACCTAAAAAATTGGGAATGGGCTTTAAAACTTCCAGTGTGTAAAAGAACTGGGCAAATCTGGATGGGTTAAGGAGAACTTGAACAATATTGATCACATTCTTTTGGTGGCTTACATCTGTACAGCTGGTCTTGCTCCAATGCCTTGGCTATGTGCTTCCACATTGTAAAAAATTAAATTTATGTATATCATGAATTGTTTAGCTCCCTGAGAGATTCAGTACAAAGGATATGCACTGAAGACATGGAAACTGATGTAATGCTTATGTCTAAAAGGGGCCTTTCGGGTCAGGCTGGGCAGACTACTCAAACAGCACTGGGAGGTTCATGTCTCAAGTCTGTCAATCTGCTCCCTGATGTATACACATCACATCTCCTGATGTAAACACCATTTCATGCCCTAAATTGGTCATTTGTTTTAACCACAGAATGATGACCGGTGTGTTTCTGATTATTTGCTAAAACCCACCTGATCTCATGCTCCTGCAGACTATTAAACAAGTACACTTGCTAGGTGCAATGGTTATTATGGGATCCACTTAAACCTGTACTATACAGCTATTAAAATACAGAAGTCAGCAGAGGACACTTTGAGCCCATCTCTGAACTTCTGAGTAGGGTCATTATTTGATACATTATGGTATCCAAACATAACAAAACTGACAAGACAACTATGAGGTAACCCATGATAATCTTTACAGAACATCTTATATTATGGGGAGACACCTCTGCTGTGAAATGTACAGGATCCACACTCTTACCTCATTAAGACAGAGCTCTGTATCTACAGATTCATTAGATTTTCGTTTCTTCTGTGCCTATGAACAAAGGAAATATTTATTCCCTGTACAATATATACATACAGCAGCAAAAAACAGATAAATTTGCACGGGTTGTCCTACTATGATTTTGACAGGGATTTGCACATGATTAGCAAATAATCTCTCCAAATGTAATTGCACGTTTTCCAGTAACATTCACATTCTCATCTGAATTTAAAACAAAATTTCAAACAGTCAACTAAGGGTACTTAGTAATTATAATGATGAGTGCCATCAGCTGCAGAGAACCTGTTATCTTCTGTGGCCCCTTAAAAATAGTGCTGCATGTTCATGAGAAGAAATGAAACATGACAGTTAATAATTACCATAATACCACTGCATATTAACAAATAATCTATCATATGCCTCAGTTTTAGTAAAATATACAACACAGGAGTATTTTATCCTTAATGATTCTTGCAATTTTTCCATGTATTACTATAAATACATTAATATATAAAATAGAAATATGATTTTAATATATTTCATTGCCAAAGAGTCTCTTCAATGAAGGTACAAAAAGCTCATTTAATACCTTTTAACACATATATCCATCAAACTGAACTGTTTGCTTACATTGCACTCACTGATTATTGCAAAATGCAGGGATATTTTAGATGACCAGAATCTAAAAAATTAATTTAGCCAATGAACAACCATCTGTTGCTATCACTGTGTGCTCTGTAAGAAAGAAACATTTCAGGTGGCAACATACAAAATGAAAGCAATAATGTGCACTCTGCCCAGCGTCAGAAGGTGTTTCGTATTTCCACTGCTCAGAAGAACCGGACCGGGCTGGGCACTTTCTGCTTTTCTACAGAGCAAGACTAATCCCCACAGTGCAGAAGACATTTTCAATAAACAGTGCTGTGGTTGACTTCAGCACTTCAGTGATTCTCAGTACCAGTTCTCTCGCTGTGTCTTCCAGAAACACGAACAGCACTTTCATAAGAGCTAACAGTGTTCAACGTAATCAAGTGTGTGTTTACGCACTGAAACTACTGACTGCGCTGGGCACCTCTGATACTTCCACCTGGAGGTTTTGCTGGACTTACAATTCATTTCCTGCAAATAATGAAGATCTGAATCTCACTGAGTTGTATTCATTTTACACTGCAGAATCTCCCTGGTTTTGGCATTGATGGACTGGACTAAAACTGATGTGAGAAAGTGCTGAGAATTCTGATTTTATGCCCTCAAAAAATTCATTTTCATGTAGAGCTATTTGATATCTGAGAGCCACTGGTTCTGCCAATGGATACCAGATAGTCTTTGACCCAATTACTGATTTTTGAATTCAAATGAAGGAACAGAACTTCTCATTAGGAAACACATTCTCTGCTTTTAATGATACATAAATATATTAGAGACAAGTGAAAAAGTGAAACAGCTGGGATTTAAGAGAAAGACAGCTTTGCTATACTAAGAATACATCCTGTATATATGTGGATAAATTCCATATATATAACAAAATAATAGCTCAATTCATTAATTAACCCCTCCATAAAGTTTCTCTTTCTACTAATTAGTACCATTAAAGTGGTTATAGTAAGCATAAATTTAACCGTCTAAATAGAAAACAAAATCTCTGGAAGTAAATTTGCAACAAGAGGAAGCATCCTAGTAAAGCCTTCCTGTCGTGTTTGCAGTGGGGGTTGCATTTGCAGTGGTTAGGTAGCTTCTTTTAAAATCAGTTGGGTGGATTGCAACTCCTAAATGGCTGGCTCCAATGAGAGGGGCAAAGAAGGAGAAACTGGATTTAAATCCTGATTTTCCTATGTCCTGAACACCCTACCTTGAATTGGAATGTGAGGCTTCAGATAAAGCCTTTAGGTTCAGAGGCTCAGATCTTGACAGTGTAAACTGTAAGGATCATATGAGCCTCCTATTTCTTGGTTTGTCATTCAGTGCTGAATTTTCTACTCCACCCAAGTTGTCTGCTCATTGGAAACAATGTGCTCTGCTGCTGCTGCCTGCTTTGGGTTCAGAGCACTGTGCTAACTACAAGTCTATTTCTGGTAGTTCGTCTCAACACCAAAGTCAGAATTTATATTCCTTTTGTACTGTGTTTATCAAATGAGAAAGGACAGAAATATCATTATTTTTCTTACATGCAGTAAAGACTTCCTTTCCTTCATTCAATAAACAATAGAGTGCAGCAGTTAACACATATTTACCTTTGAGAACACTACTGTAAAGGTAAAATCAACAGCTAGAAAAAAAAAAATCACCACAAAAAAGCTTTTCAATCATTTTGATCAGCAGTCTCTAGGTTTCATTTGGAAGGTGATACTCCTCTGTATCCATATACTTATTTTAGACACTGTAACATCAACAACACTTATTCAATGAATCTTCTATTATAACAACCTCTTCTCTTAGAACTGAAACGCAATTTTAATAATCAGGCAGGCTTTTCTCTTATCAAAGCAGAAAGGACAGTATCTTCTATTTAAAAATATAGCAAAAATGCAACCTTTTGTTGGGGGGAAGGAAAAGGGAAAGAAAGAACTGTCATTCTGAGTCTGAGATGAGACATTATCTTCCAAGTTTCAAATTGGAAGAGTACATTTTTAGTGTTGAGTTATAAACCTGCAAAAATGTGTTATAATGGAAATACTAGCACAGGCTGCACTACTGTAATACAACAGTGCATCACTAAATCACAAGTAATGGGAAAAAAACCCTAAACCTACATGTTGAAGAGAGTGCTATAGAAATCAGATGTCCTTTAACTTTTAACTGAAGGGGAAAATTCTTCCTGCCCTACCCTCAGGCAAAAACAACTCTACATGTAGCAAAACCACCCTATATGTGCTACAGTGAGTGAACAGCTTAGCAGAAATCTAAAAAAAAAAAAAAGAGCTTGGAGGTTATGCTGATAGCCTTAGTGGAAATATACCCAGGCTCAGAGACACGCCTTTGAATCACAGAGGATATCCCCCAGCTGCTGGATATTTCCTTCCTAACTTCTTTCATTTTCTCAAAAGATTAAACAATAGAAATGAGTGCTCATCACATACAGGTGCAGACAGTTCTGACGAGGAATAACCACATCACTAATCAATTTGGGAAAAGAGAGTTGCTTATTATAGAAGATGCCAAAGGTTCGTTGCTAATCCCCATCCCAGGTATCCTACTTGCCTAACAACCAGTCAAGAAGGTACCTTCTAAGTTCAAGAAGTACCTAACTCCACGAAATAGCACACACAAATGGCTAAGTTATCTGTAGTCAAACTTGTATTTTTTTTTAATTTTAATATAATGCTGTTATCTGGTGACAGAAACATCTAAGGGGTTCCACCATTAAATAAAAAACAAGCAGGGATGGCAAACAGTGAAAGAAAAATAAGCTTAAAGTGGCTAAGTATATGGAAAAACCTACGAGTTCTTTTCTATTGAGGTAAAATAGCATTTCCTAATGACTTATATACTGAGTTGTGACCTGTTTCAGACTATAAAACAAAGTTACCTAAAATGGGTGTCACTCATTCCAGCTTTGCAGGGAACTATAATTCAGGAAGATGAGCTACTCTGATGAAGCTCACAGAGCCTCCACTCTGCCAACAGTCCTGAACTCACTCAAGCTTTTATATTTTGTAAAAATGAACACTTGCTTTTCCATAAAATCTTCTTACTGTAGAAGCACAAGCAACAGGTGATATTTTGAGATAAGTGCATTCATGCACCTCCTGATGAGCTTCAGTATAGTGTCTGATAGTCACACATCAGCCTTGTTTTGGTCTCACAATCTTCAACTTTTAATATTAGTACTAAAATATCTGACTTAGTCAAGAGCTGGTAGAGTAACCAACTGCATGTCCTGAAAAGAAAAAACTTCCATGATGAGAAGCAAATGTCATTTATTAATTTCCTAGATAGAAAGGTAAATCAGGACCAGCAGAAGGGCTAGTGGTTTTCTGAAAGGAGAAAGGAAAACTGCTTATAGAGATGTTTCTCCTTCAGAAGTCACTGTGGACCTCTGTATTTCCTTCTGATCCCAACACATCCTAGATGACTTAAATCATATGTCCTTGCTCATACACACCCTAACTGATCTCCTCATGACCTGCACCTAATAACTATCATAGGATCCTCCTAAAACTGCTTTCCATCCCCCAAATTCCTCTATCATCATCCTGTGCAGACACTATAGCCCTGAATTTATGTTCAGAAATGCTATCTTGTAATTATGCATCCAGCTTCTGCAAATCACAGCACTACGTGGTTAATAAATGCATTACACACTGCAGCAGTATCTCACCAGGAGTCAGTACACACATTTTTGGCTTGTCATCCAACAGTATTTCTATATATCCACTACAGCATGAATTTCTGTGTTACAGCAAGGGAGAGTTCTGAGTAACAATGGCTCCAAATGGAAGTGAGCTTTAATTTGGAGGGAAGGAAGGGATGGAGAACAGAACACATAGGATCTGAATGCAAACAGGCACAGAGTGAGCACCCAATTTCAGAAACCAGTCTCTTTCCTTTGCTACACACTTTTGAGTCTTCTGTGCTTTATGGAGGGTATTGCTCAGGCATTGCAGGGGCAGGCAACAGAAGCATCATTATGACAGATATTTGATTGTTGTTTTTACAGCTGATTTTAATGAGAGAGCCTTTGTCCTCTCCTGAGATGCCTGGTTAGTTATATCCATATTAACAAGCCTTTCTAAAGAAAAGGGACACATCTCCCAGAATACATCCTTCAAATGACCATGCTTCTAAAGTAGCTTTAACAAATGAGGGTCCTTGTTCTTTTTTGTTCTTCTCCTGTGTTGATTAGAGAGATTTACTATGCAACTAATCTGATTTTCCAACAGGACACAAACATTAAGCAGCGAAATATACACAGTGTTAAGAATGCAATCAGTTTAACTCTTCTGCGCTCACTAAGTGGATGCTGCATCTATCACAACTGCCAATAGTATTTTCTTATTAGCACAGTAGTACTATTCCACACTGGAATATAATTACTCTCAACAGGGAAGATAAGCAAAGTGTAGGTCAGAGACACAGGCCACTGAAACAAGGATCCAATTCAGCAAGGAGTAATTTTGAAACCCATATCATACAGCCAGAGTGGAAAGCTGTTTAAGCTGTAAAAACAATCAGATTTGCACAGTCCTATAGCAAAGCAGTGAGATCTTTTATTATGCCTTTTTTTTTTCCCCCTCTCTGCTGAATCAACCCTCCAGATACAAGCTCGGGGCACGAAATTATCAGTTGTCATTCTGCACAAAAGCACTACAGCTCTGTTATGCCACTTTGTAGAGCGAAGAAAGTATCTTCTAGAAACAAGACACCACTGGCACTATGCTCCAAAGCTAGACACGTAACACCCAGCACAGTAAGAAGCAAATCACAAGTTTTTCAGCTGGGAGACATTAAATAAAGCAAACAAAGTATTCCCTTGTGCACACATATGCACTGGGAAAATACACACGAAGTTTGGGGATTTTTACCGTATTCCCCTTTTCCCCCAATATTAATCAATTCTTTCTGGATTTGAGCACTTGAGCACAAGAATGAAAAAACAGAGGGCAACCTTAAAGGAGGGAAGTTTGTTTTCTGGTCAGCAAAGACAGAAAGGGATGGTGGGTCTTCAGACATTTTCATGCCTTCCTCCATGTTCAAAAGAAGTCTTTACCTCAGAGCAGTCTAGAGGAATCCTCTAGGAATAGGGGCTGGAACAAACATAGGTCCTTGTTCTTCCAGAGCCAGTTTTTCAGCTCTTCAGTCACCAGCGAGGGAGCACTGCCCACTCTCCATGGACAGGGTCAGGTGGGCTGGGAACGGTGTCTCTTCCTCACATCACAGAGTAATGAACCGGTTCAGCTCTGGGCTGACAGACACCTGGGGGTCCTGACAGACACAGATGGAAACACACATAGTGGCAAACACCACTTCAGGAATCTAAGAAATTGGCCCAAGAGCTGATAAAGTCTGGTATGAATGGAGGAAATCCTTCTCCCTTCAACCTCTTTGATTTTCAAATTGTAGTAAGATTTGATTGGAGAGGGAAGAGCTGGGACTAATCATTCCAAAAGGAGCAGGAAAGAGTGGGGAAAGAGGGAAAGATATTAATTACTGCTGGACCATACCCAATCCTTATCTTAATAAACATGAGACCTCATTAAGTTCCATCTCTCACTGCACTTATATAGCTGGGACAACATGGCACAGAGATTGCCTGAGAGCAATCTTAAAGGTTTTATAAAAAACAGATCCTATCAGAAACACCAAACTGATCAAACAGCTTACAAGGACCAGACACAGAGATCTTCAAATATTTATTCCAAGCAATTAGTTTCCCAGTGAGCACAGCACAAAATATGACACCCAGCCAAGACAACTGAACTGACTTACCTTTCATGGCAGTACAGCAACTTGCTATCAATTTTGTTTTCATGTTTAGTTGTTCATTTGGATGACTAAAATGAATTTCTATAGTCCCAGATTCTTGCTTCCTATTTTTAGGGGATATTATGCGATTCTCCTAATAAGGTCTTTTTATGGATTTTCCACAAGCAAGTATTTTTGCATTAAGAAGGGCACAGGAGAAAGCTGAACACTAAAAAGCATAGACAGAATCAGTTTTATAAGGTAAATATCTCAATGGCGTGGGCTGTCTAGGTTGTTGGTTTCTTTTTCTCTAGTTATAAAACTGAAGAGCCATGTAATCCAAAGTGGAGGTTGTTTTGGATTTTATTATTAAAACACATTTCCCTAGTAATTCACCACAGCCATCAACCCAGTGCCATACACAGCAGTTACAGGTAGCATCTGGATGCTGCACACTGAACAGCACCTGAAGAACAGCAGCAGGAACACAAAGTCATCACAGTCCCACTTAGAAGACATACTCAGCATTTAATTTTGAACAAAGGTAAGAAGTACAGATCCCACAGCACTTCCCCAGGCTGGAGTATGTGTCGTTGCACATCCCAATATGCAAACAAAGTTGTTCAGCTTGGCAGCAGGTGAAGAACCTGCCCCCCGTATTACAGTGGGCTCCGTGGTGCACTGGAGTGTGGTGTAAACACTCCTGAGCAGCTGTCAGCCACGGCTACGGGGGCCCTGAGAGCAGCTCAGCCAGAACAGCACAGGCCTGCACTCTGCTAATGAGCCTTGAAAAGAGGCACTACAACAATGTGGCTACAGGGCTTCTACACGGCAGCCCACGCCTCCAGGTGTGCCCTGGCAGGGAGCTGCTGGCTGGAGCGCGGCTGCTTCGTGCCATGCAGAGTGCACCACGCCTGGTCCTGGCTGGGAAACTTCTCCTTCAGACCCAACAGGACCGTGTGTGGCTGGGACTCTCTGCTAAGAACAACCAGGGAGGCTCTGAAGCCCGAAGCAGAGTTGCAGGAAGGGAACTCCGCAGGGATGCTCACTGCATTGGTTGGCCTCATGAGGCTTCCAGCTCTGAGCTGTCAGAAGGTGGAACAGATTAAGTAAACAAGGTCACATGTTGCCTCCATGCTCAGGCAGCAGGACCAGGGGTGCTGCTCTCTGGTTCTGCAGCTGGAAGGGAAGATCAGGCAAGCTTGCTTGAACACCAGCCTGCGCGGGCCCTTGAGCGCTGAGCGCTACAGGAAGCTTCCCTTTGTGCTATGCCAACCTTAAGCAACGGGTATTATTGCTGGTTTTTTGAGCACTGCACTCACTCATAAATTTTAAAAGGGAAGGGAAGAGAATAAGCATGGACATCTGCTTTTTATTAAGTGACTAAAAATGTTCAAGACTTTCTATTAGCAGTATGTGTGTGCGTGTGTGGCATGGCTGCGCACAGAAAAACAACACAGAAAGCATTAAAAGGGTTTTGAAAACACTTCAGATAAGAGACTTTGCTGCAATTACAGAGGCAAAAGCAAAGACTACACTAAAGTAACCTTGCACAGAAAGGTAGAAGAAACCAGCCACTTAGTGAGCCCCCACCACACAAGGATGCCCTCCCTGCCTCGGTTTTGTTTGCACATTTCAAGCCCAGTGTAATAATTTCCATACAACCACAGTTGTGTGGTGATGTCCCACTAAATCCTGGCATGATTTACAGACTAGTTCTTTTCTTTTAAAGTAATCCAATCCTGAACAGCTGTGATTTGGATTAATCGGTGAGTTTTTCATTTTTTGGGACATTGTGCTCTCCAGAAGGGCCACTGAAATAAAAATTTAAAGCATTTTCTCCCTTCTCTAATCCTGTAGCTGAATTTTGCAGGTGCACAGATGTATCCTCAGAACTTGAGGGGCTGAAATTTTACTGAACTTGCTGCAGTACTTGCCTCAGTTCCTTTCTACGACTGAAAATACCATTCAGAATACAAATATAGAAAACATTTTTTAAAAAATAATGGAAACAAATATTTACTAAGGCGAGTCTATAAAATAACCCATCAAATTATGGTATTCTCTGACTTTGACAGGCAAATATTCCTCAAGAATTCAGCCAGAACCACACACATAACGTGAAAATTTTCACACAAGTAGTTAATGTTTTGGATTTTTTAATGTGAAATGTAAGACAACTTCAACTATAAGGACAGCTGCTAGCAACGTCTATGATAATCTATTTTTATTTTCCTTAGAATATATGCTTTTAAAATTTTCTAGAAAGGTATTCAAATTCACAGCTATCATTCCTGTTTAATAAATTCTGATGACATTTTAATTTCTAAAAGTGAATTAGTATTGTACAATTTGGATTACTGGTATTTTATGTTCTAAGACAATCCTATTTTTCAACAGATTTAAGTCATGACTGGAAAAAAATAAACATCCAATTGGTCTTGTCCATCAGCTAAGCAAGACCTTGGTTTGTCCTGGCAGCTTCCTAAACATTATTAAAAGGCCCTTGTAGAGTGGCTCCTAAAACTCAATACTTGGGAGAGACTTTGATGTAGCATCCTACATTCATTCTTTCCCTGCTGAGGTGAGCGAAGGAGAGAAAAATCATCCCCTCTCAGAAATACCAGCAGTGAAACCCTGACACTAATTCTCTTTAATGGGCTGTACTATAGTGGACTATACTTTAAATGGATGGTATTGTAGTGGCCTTCCTCATATCCATTATTTACACATGAAGGATGCTCTCACACACAACAGCTACACTGTAATTAATGACGCTATTCAAAGAAGCAGAGAAACTCTCGTGTAAGAAGAGCCTGCAGTATCATGACATTATTAGAAAGGTGCCTTATTCTTTACTGACCTGACCCCACCAAACCACTTGCCAGGCAGTAGCAACTGAAAACCAAAAGTAACTTCCTAATATTATCTGCATATATGGCCTTAAATTTGAGCTCAGTAAGGAGCATGGAGAAATTTTTTCCATCACTGAAACAGTTTCATAAGACACAAAAAAGTACTGTGAATGTTGGATGTTTAACAATTATAACCCTATTAAAATAAAACTGAGCCTATAATAACCAGATTATGCAAATAATTATCAGATTATGCAAAACTGTATTCGCAGGACATAATCCTGCTTTGTTTCATCCCACAAGCCATTCACAGAAGGACAGAAGGCTTAAATTTATGTTTACATCTAATACATCAGAAAATAAAAACAGATGAATGCTAATAATGTCAGTAATGGAGATCAACAGCATCTCTTTGGGTGTATTTTGTAACGTTTCCATACTAACTGAAAGAAGCTTAAGAAGATTTATTGTGACTAGTTTTCCTACTTTTTGAAGTATTATGTTCTGGTACACTGGATAGTCCAGGGGATTATTAATGGGATATACAGCCTTAAATTCCAAGGTAGCTAGTTTAATCTAGTTCAGGTCAATACTGACAACTATTCTGTAGTATTTTTGAAATGAGGAGGTGGTTCTGAAGCACTTCTTCTCTTAAGAGGACAGGTTCAATGCACAAAAGTGGCACTAATTTGCACCTCAGGCAGTGCACTTCATCAAAGAGACTGAGGAATTAATGGGATACAGGTTTATATTGTTGCAAAGCACTCAGGATGTTTCCCTATGCCCTTCACTTCCCTGTCTGTGAGATGAGCTGCTGTGTTAAAAAGGGACAGTCCTTTTCCATCCTTGGATTTTTCTAAATCTACTGAAAACTCTACAAACCAAATTTTAACACCCTTTAGTGGGACTCAAGAGAGAGATTAGAGGGTTTCACCTAGAAAAATATCTTAACAGTGCTATCTGAAGAGAATCTTGATTGATGATGGTTGGCAGCAAATATTTCCCTGAGTACATAATGGTTTGATTAACAGCTCTAGACTGAGCTGAAGCAAGTAGAAAACAGACCAAATGAGGGGTGTTTTTTGTGAACTACCTACTCAGACACTTCTAACACTCACAAGCATCAGCTTTGTCTTACAAACAAGGTTCAGTGTCAATACATCGCCATCAAGTATCCAGAGAGGAAGCATTAAGAAAAAAGAAATACATCTGGGTGTGTGTCAACTACAGCAGCAATACAGCTTCTGGTGTTACTCCAACCTCCAGACCAGTGGACCAGTGAGTGGAAAGTCAGAACGAAGACAGCATCACTAGAGATGAGGGGTGGGTGTAATCCAGACCGTGTCTACTGCATATTTACATATGTTTTTGTATACTGACACCAGAACTGATACTGCATTAAGTGGGCATTACTGACACACTGAGCTGACCCAGGCAGAAGTGAATGTAATGGGTTTAACAGATGCCTTGTTCAGTGGCCAAGATGGGCTTAGCCTCGCTACTGTTTGAACACATCATCCTTAAAAGGGATTTGGGGTATCACTGTGCTGCTCACATTCAGTGGCCACTTGAACAGCATGGGACACCACATTTCCGATGTGCAGTGCACAGATGAATGTAACTGCACTCCAACAGGCTTTGTACATAACAAAGGGCAGCGAATGATGAATGAGAGCTTGCAGAGCACATATGAGCAGATGTGTCTCTCTGGCCAGGAGATTATGTGGAGCTGCAGCTCTGCCAGTTGCTCTCTTTAAATGTCCGTGAAACACCAGGGTCCTGCCCCCTGTTACACTGACACAAACCAGCACGACTTGTATTTTAGGGGCTGTCCCTGTGACATGGACCCAGTTCAGCTCGCAGAGAGCAGAGCGCTCTCTCTCACTAAGGGCACTTACCAAGGAGCTGTACTGCTACTAAATATAACATGAGCCACCAGCCTGAAGGTGAAAAGCCTCTGCCTAATTAATTATTCCTAAGTATCCTCATTAAGCTGTTCTCTGGGTATAGACAGAGTGTGCTTTTTTATCTAAACCTGTTTAGTTGCGCCTGTGACAATCTGAATTTCTGCTCTGCAAATAAGCGTGACCGAGTCCTTAGGAATAATCAGGAAATCTTAATCAAAAATAATCGGGGTTAGGCAAACCCTTGATGAGAGGAGGATTCTGCAAACACTTGCAAGAATTTCTCAAAGTTCAAAATCATTATGGAAAAAGGGACAATTTCTTTCTTCTGAATTTGCATTTGGCTTCTGAATTTCTATACAAGCAGTTAGGTCCCTGCAAGAACAGATCCCTAAATGTGCCCCCAGAACCAGACCATTACAGTGCATGTGTGACTGAGGTGTGCAGAATAGCATAACACTGAAATCATAACATAGCAGTCTTCAAGAACTGCTAATGCCCTGCTTTTCCTAGAGGAGGGCAAGCCATTGTGAAAGATACACTAAATAAACACTGTTCATCGGAAAAGTTCTGCTCAAACCACATTTTCACATTTAGGAATGGGTTTTCACAGATACTTGTAACTGCTTTGCTTTCATCTGTGCACACCTAATTTATATGCCCATTTATCCAAGGCTCTGCACAAATTAGGTACTTAGGACTGCAGGTAGCTATTTCGATCCTACCTGCTACATGTTTTACCTGTCACATAAATCACAAATTTGAATGCACACATTTAAAATCCAAGCATGAATTCAGAATATCCAAATGTTTAGGTGCATGTGGTAATGCATATCTAGCCTTGAATCAGCAGCTATTTGAGGCTTCTGAAATGTCAATCTGGAAAAATACAGCACCGTGTAATGCAGTATTTAGTAAATTACTGCCCTGAATACCTAATTCTGCTTTAAGAAAGACATGAGGGAGGATAATCCTATAATTCTTTAGGAGACATGCTGAGTGAACCTACGAAAAATATTCTGCATTATGAGCATCAGTCTGTTTACTTGTGACTCACAAAAAGAGCTAAACACGCAGGGGGGCTTAACCTGAGGTGGGATTATTAGGCCAAGTCCACTGATTAGAAATAGGATTTGGTGTGCAATAGTTAGGCTCTCCTCCAAAGTACGGACTAAAATAAACATGTTGAACTCCTATTGATTTTGAAGGCAAGGAACTGAAATGAGTGACAGTGTCTCATGTTCTGGAACTCAAGAGCAAACTGAAAAATGCTGTAGCGTAGATGGTCTGAGGGCAATGCAGAGATCTATTATTCAGGCAAGACAACTGATTAGCAGTCATAGGGATAAAAAGTAAATAGGAGATAAAGGGTGTGATTTACCCACAGTATTTGATTACTAATGTACATTGAAGACTATAAATAAAATGACCAGACAGAGCAAAAGCAGCACAAAAATGTATTTCTGTTCAGATGTTTTGTCATCAATAATTTTATTTTTTTTTCATTAAGAGTATAAGTAAGCCAATATGGTGAAAAGATTGCATTTCATTTTCTGTCCTATAAACTTAGTTTGGTTACCTTAAAAATTTATGAATGCTATGGAACAGGTTACAAATTTTAGCTCTTCAACAATGTATTATTTGTGCAGCTATGCTGCCTTGTCAGCAATGTATGGTTTAGAATGATTACTTATTATTGTATTCTAATTTCCATTGGGCTTTTCTATATTTCACTTGTTGGTGGTAACAAGGAATAAACTATTCCTAAAAAATCTACTCTATCATTCCTGAAATATTTTTCACCACATCTGCCACACACTGACAAGAATGTCAGTTTCTGGGTTATAACGAAATATCAAAGATTGATGTGCATATATGTAAGGGGTGATGGATAATTAGAGTGTACACTTAAGGATAACTGCAATGTACACAACTGTGGAGTTATTCCATTTTTACAAGTCTATAAACAAAAGCAGAATTTGATTAGGTCATGTGATTGTCTCTTTAAACTCAAACGACTTTATATGCATAAACATACTTCAGCTACTTGGGTTTACTCTTGGCAGAGGAAAACAGTGTGTCCTCTTTAATCAAGGATAAGGAAGCAGGGTTGCTTCAGATATTTACCCAAATCAAATGCAGACTGACTCCATCTTCAATTGCACCCCAGGATGGACAGAACCCCCAGCCTCTTGGCCCTTCCCCATTGGAACTTCTAAGGCAGCCAAAGTAGTGATGGCATGGGGATTACTCCTGGACATACAGGCTCAACAGCACTTCAGCTTTGTGCAGGTTTTTTCCCCCCATGACTCTGCATTTAACCATTAAATTATTAGAGGGAATACAGAAAAATAATGTAGATAAATTTCATGGCAGATTAAGTCTATGAGGCAATGGTGCCCAAAGATTACAGAATGGATCTACAAGATGACAGGACAAAAATCCCAAAAAACAGAAAACAAACCAAAACAAAGCAAACAAGCACAGAGAAATCCCAACAAAGAAAAGCAAAACCTCCACTAAAAAAAACAGAAAACACCAAAACCCCAAACAAACAAAAACCCCACCAAAAAAAAAACACCAATCAACAAAAAAAAACCCCAAACAACAAAAAAAACCCAAAACCCAAAACAAAACCACAAAAAAACCCCAGCAACAAACAAACCAAATCAAACCAAAAACCCCAAACAAAACAAAAACAAACAAACACCCCCCACACACACCAAAACCCGACGGGAAAAAGATCTAATAAAGACTAATGGCTAACTGGAAGTGAGGCTTCAGAGATGGTGTAGATATTCCAGTAAATTGAGACTAACAGTCCATCAACTCACTTCACACTAATAGGCAGAACTAGTCTTGGTCATCACCTCCCAAAGAGGATCCTTCCTCCGTGATAAACAGGGTATTTCTTGAAATACCATTATTTCCAATATGGAGGGTTTCTAAGAGTACAGCAAGGTGTTTTAAAAGGATCTCTGTGTTTAGAGCTGCTATCTGTGTACGAGTTTAAGGGCATCTATCTCTCTAAAAGCAGTGTGATTTCCTTTGCTGGTACTGCAGAGATGTTTACACGTTCAGAGGAAAGGCTGCAGTTCTGAGCCAGGGAAAAGTAATGTTGTCATGAGACTGAGTGTAAGAGGATGAACAGAACTGCCATGTCCACTTCCACAATGAACATGTTCTGCAAGATGTGTAAAAGGAGCGAATTTGGTAAATGTATTGAGCCCATTTTCATGCAGTGAGTAGCTTCAGGTTATCCTTTCTATTTTTTCTGAGGATTGCTCAAATTCATACACCTTCCTCAAATCCTTTAACTCCGCTGTAATATTCATAATCATTCAGGTAAAACCAGCAACAAAATACTAAGAAATAGACAATTAAACATATGCACAAGCCTTCTAAGGCCATGGAGGACTCTACTGGCCTGATAACTGCTCAGGACCCACCACACAGGGCAGTGGCTTCTGCCCCCTACATAATTCTTAGCTTCTTTAAAATTATTTTGGGGTGAAAATAAATCAGAGCTGTGAGCATAAGACAGGGAACTTTAATCAACACTTTTCACTAGCAGTAGACAAAGTACGATCAACATTTGTCCCAAACAACAGCACAGGTTTGCTGTGCTCTGGGAAATAGATGCTCACCTATGAAAACAACCTGCCCTTCATTAGGAAGCAGGAAGGTGTCCAGTAGTGTCTTCAACATGCAGACTGCAAGATCCACAAAGGGTGACAGTAAATGAGAGAATTATAGCACAATTTGAATGTAGAAGTCATCTGTGAGCTCTTCTCTACCCACTCATATATCCAAGGGCTAATAAAAATACCAGGAACAACTATTTTGGGAAAATACTCTGGGGCAGGCTGTCCCACAACCCTATTCCAGGACCTAGGACTGATTGTCCAACCTGTGGAACTTCAGGGAACACAACTAGAGATGAAGAAAACCTCATGACCCTGCACCAAGACTGTGCCCAACTCATCAGGGTCCCTCTCTGGGCATGAGCCTTCTCCTCTACAGAACAAGGAGGGTGTGCTATGCTGCTCCCCTGAATTCTCATCCCCTCTCCCTACAAGATGGAGAAGCCAGGAAATTCATAAAACTGTATGCATCTGTGATTTAACTGCTTTGCTAGCCACGATTATTTAGCCTCCACACTGTCATTTGTCCTAAACCGTCACTCTATAAAACAAAACCATCAATACAGACTCAGTAACAGTGGTTAAAAGTACATTTCTATTATAAAAGTGCTAAGAAATCCTTCTGCTTGCCTAGGAAATAATTCTTTGCAAAAATGGCAGAACTGATAAAGATTTTATTTGTTAAACTTTGATCTATTCTTGCAACTTCTGAGCTATTTTCATACCTTATTAAGAAACATCTCTACTGACAACTGGATTCATTATCTGAGAGAGCACCACTCTTTTACTTCGGTCTTCCTCATGTATCTCTGTGGATATACTTTTTGAGGATAACCTAATGCATTAACATACTTTAAAATGGTAAAATATTTATTGTTTCTAGAGCACTGAAATACACTACGTGTGTTTCAGTATAAATAAAGGCTATGAGATGATAGCTGCATTGAAGTTAACAGCAATTCATTGGGTTTTTAAGGCCAAGAGTATCTTTTCATTATGAATTTGTGGAATAGCTAGTATGATGGGATTCTGGAGTATAATAGGGACTCCTTGAAAGCTATTCTAGCTAAAATAAAAAAGTACTCAAGATTTCAAGGATTCTATTCTTGATTTCTGTTCCATTCGATACCTGGTGACACAATCACTTTGCAACAGGGTCAGCCTGCTGGCATAACCAGAGCTACTTTCACTTGAGCAAGTATAAATGGAAGTAGGGCCATGACTAAAACTTAATATTTGCTAATAACAAACAGTATGTCTTAAACAAAACACTGTGTCAGGTCCCATAAATGCACAATATATTATGAACTATACTTCCAAAGACAATAGGATTAAGCATGTACCATTGCAATGCAATGACCCAGAAGTTTTACTGGTGGTAGTTATGCCTTAAAATTAATTTATAATACTGTACGCCATTTTATGGCTGTTCTTTGCAGACTTCAGTGAGCTGTTTTAAAAGGGAAATACATGATGGACTAGGTACTTGATTGAGAACTAAAGTTGGCTGACATTAGGAATAGCTTTAATATGATGAAGAACCATATAAAGTAATAACAAGGGCTATGAATAGTTTGATTTGGCTTATCTGATGTGACCCACTTTTCTGATTCTGGTTTATTCTAGCACTTCGTATTTTTGTGGGTATTATAAGAGGATGTGAAACAGAAACAACTGTGGCTTAGGGGAACACTGAAAATACTTTTAGTAGCATTACTTTGCCAAATTCTTTCTGAGGATATGAACTATAATCTGTCCATAGAAATTTAAATTTTCTGTAAAGGTGTGTAGTACATTTTAATAAAGCTATATTTTTGTAAGTCATTAAATTGGCTTTTAGTAACCTCATACTCATTTTCAATTGAACAATTATTAAACTATAAAACAAAATTGCATGATTCCTAAAACTGTAGTCTAGAGTTTTACAGTTTGCTATAAAACGCTGTATTATTATAATACACTTAAGATGCTCACACTATTAAATTTTTTTTTTAAATGAAGCATAAAGTATTTTAGCACTGATGAAATAATCCTAAAGTATTATGCTCTCCAGCAGTATACATGCACAATATTTTGGTCTAATGAAAAGCATGCTAATCAAAAAAAACCACAATTGAAACTGTAGTTCTAATACGCAAAATAAACCATTTCACTGTCTTCCAGTAACAGAAGTTTATTACACCCAAATTCCACCATTAAAAATGTTTCATCAGAGCATCAACCATTAAATATAAGGTCCAGTCTTACAGAGAGCTTGACACGACAAAGAGACCGGGCACTAAGCAGTGCAGATTTGGTGATAATAACACAGAGTGACGACGTACACTGATTTAAAGTTTTAGCCTGTATTTCACTCCACAAATCATGACTTATCTTGTAAGTGGGCCTGATGTTCAACTTAGAAGTTCAACCAAGTCTGGTAAATGAGAAAAATTCTCTACTGACTACTGTTGGCTGGTGTCACAGCAACGCTGACACTAATATGATACATCTGAGCCTATAGGGTATGATACTTGGCTACATCCTCAAACTGTTCCTCTGATGTTCAAAAGAGAAGAAGAAGACTCTCTGTACTTAGAAATTAATCAGCTTTGTGAATGAGATCTTTAACTTCAGAAGGATTTCAACTAGCCTGAAAACAATCTATCATGTGTGGTCCTGATATTCTTCGGCAAAGACGGTGAAAAGCCCCAGCGCCACCGTGCTCTGAGTGGGAGCACCTACATGATCATACCATCACATATGACTCTGTGTGTATGTCCACTGCAAAGCAGGCTTTTGGCACTGAGCAACCCTGTTTGCACATTAAGGGAGGCAGACTGTGACTATATTCCTGCCTAAGAACCCCAAGACTCCCATAAAGACTGAAAACTCCAACATGTCTCTCACTCGTGGTCCCTTCACCTTCTCTGGATCTGTTGGGCAGATGCAAGAGTCCTGCAGTAAATGAATACAGTTTCAGGGAATTGTATACATCCACACTTTTTGAGGCCCCGCTCCAGGATGGTGCTGAAGAAAACAAGGATTAACTTCACTGAAATCAGTGCCAGTGAAATCAATGGACAAAGCAGTATCTGTTGTGGTAAAATGGAATTTCATTTAATGCTCCCCAAATTAGAAGTGTAAGATTAGAGATGGAACTTTAAGTTATCCTTGGATCTGAGCATGCAGAGCACTCAATATTTCTTTAGGTACAGGAGAATGGCCACTAAAGCAAATTAAAGACATTGCTTTTTCAGAAGGAAAGCTGCCAATAGGTGTTCTCTAAATCACTTGTACCAGCTGCCTGACCCCATTGTGTCAGCTAATCCTGGAAATACAGGAAATAAATTTAAAGCTTTTCATAGGAAATGTTTAGTTGATTGGGTTTTTCTTTTTTATTTATTTTTTTTTGGCACAGCATTGGGAGGTTTATGTTTTTGTCCATCTTTTGCCCCAGACTATAGGTTTCTGTGCAGTTGCAATGCCCAGAGGAAAAGTTTCAAGCATGACTCTTCCAAGAGACAGTGCAGGCTGAGCATTCAAAAGGACAGTGCTTGTTTATCACAAAAAAAGGGGAAAAATAAGATCACAAACTGTTTGAAGGGATGGGGGAAAGAGGGTGCCAGGCAAAGGGGTGAGTTCATACTGGTGCTCAGGGGATAAAACATATTCCCTTTGTCTCTGCTCCAGTGCACCATCTCAGCAGTTGCACTATTCCCCAGCATACCTACATCTGCCTGTATTTCCTGCTTATGTTCACCCACCACTCAATTACCAGTCCATGAAGATCCATACCTGCTGTGTCTTGATCCTCAGAATGCTACACTGAAGCTCTTAACCCTCTCCAAACACCCACGTAATACTTTATAATAATAATATTTAGCACATGAGAAGGCACATTAAATAATTACTGACTGTTCTTAAAGCACCAGATTAGCAGATCCTTGCTGAAGATCTGCAGCAGACAGATCTACAAGGGAAAAGCACAGTCATTTTCAGTGTGAGTCATGTTTAAGTCCTGCTCTCATCAGAGAACTGTGAACTCTCTCTCCTGTTTTGTCCCAAGGCTCTCCATAATAGATATTTTTTAAAAATCCCAAGTGTTATGTGAATTGGTTGGAAAAAAGCTTCCAATATGACCCACATCTGTGACAAACACCCACTAATCTTACATGCAAGAAAGAATTGACATGTTTAAGAACCTACATCTCTCTTTTCCTTTGTTCTCACAAAATGTTTGAGATTTTCAATTTCTGCCTCACAGGTTTTAAATTTTGCTGCTGACAGAACAACAGAATTTATGTACTGGACTTGACTGAAAGTACTTGCTTTCAGTCCAAAGGACCATGTGTCTCTGTGACCTGTGTCCACTGCTACATTCTTCAAAAGCACAAAAACTTCCAATTTTCCTTGAATGCTGAACTAAAGTTAACTAGATCAAAGCATTTAGAAAAAATGTGGGAAAACATAGTATAGAGCAAGCTGTTGAGTTGATAGATTTCAATGCATAAATTTATTTAATGTTCTTAACCATCCCAACTCCTATCATTTTTGTCTTCTGCAAAATGTCCTCCAAAATATGATAGAAAACCCAGTATGGAAGTCTTCGGTTTTTTATGTACCCCTGCAGTGACCCAGGAGGAAATGGTCTAATCTAGTCTAATCTATCACTTGAGGTTTATTTAATTATCATCTTTCAGGTCTGTGCAACTCTCCTAAATGCAGAAGCAGCATTTTTCTTGAAGAATACATGGTGTGAGTAGACATCCAAACTCATTCTTCTGTCCCTTTCAAATAATTCAACATGATGGTTCAGGCAGTGGGGGTAGAACATGAGACTGAAGGACCATAACCATTTTTTGACTGGCATAATGAATGCAAGTTATGACTAAAAATGAAGGATTAACATATACGTCAGTTAAACAGCAAACATTAGAGTGAAGCTATCAGAAAAAAAAAAAAGATACTGTTGGCAATTACTTAATAAAATATGCCTGTATAAGGAGCATGCTGTTGACATTCATCTTTTGTCCACAGTATTTTATACATTATTTTTATGTAGCGCTGAGGATCCGTCTCCAGATGTCAACACCTCAAATATACTTGGATTTAGCATTTTTTTATAAAACTAACTACTACTTACTCTCTGTGTTTAGCAAACTTTGTTAAAAGTCAGGTTTATAAAAGAGGTAATGGGATCCTTGACAAAAGTATCTTCCTGGCACAAGATGGAGAGTTGATTTAATTTAGGGACAGAAGAAAGAGCATATTACACAATGCACGCATATGTAAACCTAAAGTAAACATAGAGCAGAAATAAATATTTTGCTGCATCAGTTTGAAATAAGAAAATACTCAGTATAGAACTGCCAACTCTGATAGCAAAGGTAAGTTGAAAGGATGGACAACTTCTAAACAGCACTGCTGAAACAAAGTTTAAAAGTTCAAAGCTACATGAGGTATTTGAAATAAATACTGAGTACAGGTAAACAGAGTACCTTGTACTTTCTTTAAGCATTAACAACCTTTCCAATTCTCAGGTTTGCAAGTGCAGAACATGGCACAGCGACAAAACCATCAGCTCACCCTTGCTGTCCATACAACCATTTTGAACAGAAAGAAATGTATCAAAAATTGCTCAGTCAGTGACGCTCGTAGAGTTAGTGCCCTGTATTTTACAACCCCGGGAGGTTGGTATTTGTTCACTTCTATGGCAATTTAGACTAATCAATCACTTCCTGCTCTTTCTTCCCTTACTGTATTTATTTCAATGGTAATTTACACTAATCCATCACTTCCTGCTCTTTCTTCCTTCACTGTATTTTTAAACCCGCTAACTAGACTATGCAGCCTTGCAGAATCCCAGTGATGATCTCCTCATCCCCTCTCTGCCACTGTCTTTTTGTGCTGAGACTAATGCTTTTAAATTCGACTTTTCACGATGTTTAGGCTATACTGCCTTTTTGAAACCTTTCAGTTCAACTGCTAATCATACAAAAAAGCCCTTCAGATTGCTTTTGGTCACACCAGTTCATGTTTTTAAAATACTACAAAGGCATATTTTTCATGGGAGGAGAGCCTTGGAATGAATACCCTTCTCCAAGTGTGATATGAATGCCTCGGTTCTTTCATAAAATTTGCATTAAGGTTTAAGTCTCACATTCAAAGTGGCACCATACTGTCCAGGAAATACAGGTTTCTTTTTAAAAATCTGTGGGCTTGTTTTGGCTCTATTCCTAAATTGATGGTTTTTTAAAAAAAAATACATTAAAATATCAGAGCTTTGTTCTTTGTGTTTCAGTTCTGACAGAAGGAAGCAGTAAGCACCAGAATGTTGTACTTCACAGGAATAAAACTGCTTGATTCACATAACTTCAGTGACTTTTAGTGCAGACTTATCTACAATTTCTACAAAACAGCAGAGATCATTTATTTCAAGGAAGCTATTTTCCCTACAGACCTTTAGTTCTTGTGTCATGTACATCAGGGGTGCACTTAAGTCACAGCACAGTTCTAAACCATTGCTGAGAAACTCATGTGGGATGTGACTTCAAAACAGCAGAGTAACAGGAGCAAGGACAGGGAACAATTTAATTAATTTTCAAAACAAAGAAACATCTATTTAGGCTTTAGGAACATTTGCAAATTGAAGTCAATCCAATGGGATTTGTGATGACTTGCCACTTCTTCAGTTCTTTATTTATTATGTGTATTTTGGTAGCATCTGGAGGCCTTACTCTATAGGGGACTGTACAAACACTGAAGGAAAATGTGATCTCTCCCATAAAACAACTTTTTAATATAACATGAATTGAGTAAATGATATCCCTTCAAGGTCTTGCTCTACATGCAAGATATTCCAAGTTTCAGATTTAAAAGCTTACACTTATTTCAGTATATGCTTCATGTATCTGTAACTATCTCTCTCATCAAAAACTTACAAAGCTTAAATAACAATGAATGCATAGATATGAAAACCAGAACTAAAACAGAAGGACCTAAACCCTGAACCATCTACCATTAACTCCCTATACGTTGTGACCATGAAAATCCCCTGATGTTGATTCATCTACAATTTGCCAATGCCAATTAGGTGCAGGAACGGGAAAAAGGTGAAGGTGAAAGAGTGCTGCAGGAGAAATTAAGAAGCAAAACACATTTCTAAGGAAAAAAACTTTCCATTTCAGTGCACACAGAAACTTTGATACAGTTTAATATGAAGACTACAAAATCAATTTTTCATGTTACAAGAGTGGAAAAGTTTGGAAATCCAGGAAAATTTATCTTAATATCAGACTGAACCTTAAAACTTGGACACATACATTTGTATCACATAGCATTTTTCCTTCTGTGAAGACAAAAATAAAGAGGACAAGCTGAACTATCCCTGACCTGATTTTGCATTTAAACCACCAGAAATTTTTACAGCTCAAGATTCTAACCTGGCCTAAGGATGTTTTTCAGTTACAATTCCTGCTGCCTCTTTCCTGCCTTGATGTTGCTGTTGTCTCCTGCCCAAGTTCTTCAAACTTTCTAAGAGTTTCATATGCTGTCTTCAGCAAGTGATGAGCCTCTTTAAACCCAGAATCAACGATGCACCATGAATAGCATAATGGAAATGCCAAAGAAAATTGCTACAGCCATTGGCCAAAATCACAACATCTGCCCCAGTTCAGGAGAGTGCCTGACTCAAAGCAGTTTCTATCTTTGTTCAGCTTCTTCACACACATTCTCTAATATCCAAACCTACTCAGCCAAAAACCTCTTGAGTTTATTCCCAATAACACAGGAAGGAAGGCAGCAGGACATGCTAGCTCATATTGATGGTTCCTTCTGAATTTAGATTACCCAGGGGATTAATTTAATCTGACAAATCCTGGCAGGATTTGGAGAGTACCACATTCATATTCAAACCTGTGATAAGAAATTAAATACGACTCCCTATTTCTATGTCGGTGAGGCAATAAAGTCCACTTTGAGATAGGCATGTTTCTGACATAAAATAGTGTCTGCTATCTGAAAATATACACAGCTTGTAACTGCAACATGGGAATAAGCAGATATTCCAATTTATGCAAGCATCCACTTAGGTAGTGGGAAACTAAGGATATCTATGAAGAACTTTCATTTATACACTGAAACAAGGACAAAACTCTCTTACCTGCAGGTTTGCACATGCTGGTGAATCATTGTGGGAGGGTATTTCATTGTTGATGGTCTCTGAACCTATGTTTTTAAGTCTGGAAGCTGTTGTAGTTGTGGCTGTAGTGGTCTGTACTGGTAAGATTGGCTGCCAGACATTCACATCGGTACCATTGCCGAAGGCCTGAATTGCATTTTCTGTAAAAATAAATTACAGGCAATTTTCTATTTCTAGGAAGAAAAAAAAAAAAAAAAGGCAAAAAGCAGAACTGAGTTTGTTTTTTTTGTTAATATTATTATAATTATTACATTAAAAATGTGTATTTATAGAAACTCAATTTTTATGCTGAGAAATGTGTCATAATTTTGAACCTATCTAAAACATGAATTCAGAGTCTGGGGTCATAATTATCCAGTGCAGCCTCTTCTTTGTACTGTTTCCAGTAATTCTTCATAGGCACTCCAGGACTTACCATAATCATATTTGTTACCATCCAAAAGCCTCAAAAATTTACTTTGAGGATTTAAAATACAGTTTGAATGTCACGTCCTAATTCATGCAGGTGATTTTAGCAACTGAAAACAGAGAACAGGCAAAATACTTATTTCTACAGCTTGCTGTAGTAAAGCTAATATGCCTATAACTACAAAACAGTTTAACCAAGACAATCTTTTCCTTACAGTTTTCAATCAAAATCTGCATAATTAGGTGAGGGAAACATGCTTAAACTGAAACTTTTGAATATAAAAGTTAAAAAGCTTATCACAGTTCTACGGGATTAAAGAGTGTGTTTATAGCAAGAGTAAATTGGTTGAAGTTTTTATAAACAAATAGAAAAACAGTTTTTAATCAGGTCTTTGGGGATTCAACAAGGATTTGGGGATTTCTTATTTCAAATTCTTTGTACAAGAAATCAAACAATTTCACTGGGGACTAATATGTGGAAGTTATTAGTACTTCTTCTCAGTGGTACTCCCTGCCTTATAAAACAATTTACATTTAATTTCAATGGAAAAAGATGTATTTTATTCTGATATTAGTTCTTAGATCTCCAGCATGCAAAGAGAGGAATTTGTAAAAGGCACCAGAATCAGCTGGGTTAATAAAGACAAAGTGGGAAGAGTGAAATGGTAGGTTTCCTTGGTTTTCCCAGAACAAGGCAATATATAAAGTATCCTCCTATGATTTCCTAAACTGACAGTAACTCTTTGTTTCCACTGTTGGAAGAAGGGTCACAGAAATACACGTAATCCTTCCAATGTTTTAGGTAACAAGTGGTCTTCATAATTAGCCTTTAATTATTTCACACAGTCATACACAATGATCCTTATGAGTCTTTACAAACTTGAAATATTCTATGATTCTATGACAGAATCACAGAACAGTTTGCGTTGGAAGGGCCCTTTCAAGGTCATCTAGTCCCACCTCCCCTGCAATGAGCAACTTCAACCAGACCAGGTTGCTCAGAGCCCCATCCAACCTGATCTTGAATGTTTCCAGGGATGGGGCATCAACCCATGCCAGTATTTTACCATCCCCATTGCAAAAAATTTTTTTCCCTTACAACCAGTTTGAATTCACCCTTTTTTATATCAAAACCATTGCCCACATCCTATCACTACCTATTAAAAAGTCTGTCCCCATCTCTTATCAGCTCCCTTTAAGCACTCAGAGGTTAAATTAAGGTCTTCCCAGAGCCTTCTTTCAAGCTAAACAACACCAACTCATAGAAGAGGTAGTTCACTTCCTCCTCCTATTTTCATAATATTTCAGATATATGAATTACATTTTATCTAATTTATATATATAACTTTCACACATATTACCAACATGTTTCGAAAACCATAATGACGTCAAGGAGGTGCTTCAAGTAGTAAAGTCCTCTCAGTAGTTGTTATTAACTAACTCCCAGGCAGGTGTGAACAAATCTTTTGAACATGTGGGTAGATATACTGAATGCCATTCAGTTCAGCAGGAATTCTAGTAAATTCATTCTGCAAAGGAATGCCAGACCATTCACTTCCAGAGTAGCTAACAAAATGTCTCAGGATGTATTTCCAGAATTCACAACTAACTAAACCCTAACTTGAGAGGTAGCAATTAGGAACACTGTAATACTGCCAGTAAACTTCCAATAAAAGTACAAACAAGGCAATACATAGCCAAATTTTTAGAGTGGAATATATCTTATTTGGGTCTTACTAAACTGGAAACTGGGCCAATTTTACAGTTCTGATATAAACTCATATTGTGCAGGAAAATGCTGAGATAAAAGAAACACTTTATCTAATACATGTAAAAAGAAACAACATTCATCTTCTCTGGACTAATTATTGAAACAGACTGGAATTTTCACTTATATTTTCACACCCACCTTCTGAAATCAAACTTCCACTCTGGTTTCAACTTAACATCTGTTGCAAAAGGCACTTCAACTCCACAGTGGAATTTCTAGTAAAGTGCATAGGGAGGAGCAAGAAAGGCCAGGATTTCAGGTGTGCATCTGGGACATGGTACACTTCACAGCCCAGCTCCACACCAGGCACAGGACGAACATGACTCTTGATCTCCTCCTTTCTGAGTCCCCAAGCCTGCAGGGTACAGTCCCAGCTAATCTACTTTGCATAAGTAACTAAATGGAGTTTTGAATAGACATTTAATCTAGCTTTTCCACATCACTGCAAATGCCCCAAATAACTGGTTTCTTTTTCATTTTGAAGGGGAAGCATACTTTAGCAAGAAAAACAAACAAACAAACAAATAAACAAACAACCAAAGTAATTTCAAGTTTCTTCCTATCATGAGAAAGCAATTTTTCTTTTGTCTAAAGGAAGAAGGAAGGATTTTAATGACATTTTCTCTAATGACAATAAAAATTAAAAAAAAATCCCAACAACAACAACAACAAACCCAACAAACAAACAAAAACAACAAAACCCCCCAACCAAATAAACAACGGTAAAACCTTTTCCCATTCCACATAAAAGAAAAACTTTGTATTAAACCAGAAATAGCTTCAATTTCTTCATGAGGAAGACATCTCTTGCAGCTAGAATGACTGTAATTTGCCTCACAGTAACCTCTACTGTCTTTGATTTGTCTTCATTAATGCTTTTGTACCGATGGCAAAAGAAAGGACAAGGACTCACTCTGTCTTTATGTTCTAAAGGGAACCTGTAACACTCCAGAAATTAATACATTCACAAGTGAATATAATCTGAGGTATTACAATAAGTATAAATGGCAACCCCCCTTTGGCTTGAAGAAGATCTGACTGTATATTGATAAACTTTATGCCATCATAGTTTGAACTCTTTTCTCTTTTTCTTTTGTTAAATGATCTTGAGTAATGGATTAGTTCTCCCAAAGCTTAATAAATAGCATATCGCACAGCAACTCGGTTTTTGGTACACAAAAACCACTCCTTCATTACAATCCTACCTCTTGAGAAGCTGCCAACAGATTTTTTCAGGCCCTATACTAAAGTACAGACTGAACATCAGCTCAAGTCTGTAGGGCTGGATGGGACAATGTGGATCACTGAGTTCATTTACCGTTTTTGAAAAAAGCAATATTGTACTCTTCCTTACATAAGCTGATGAAATATGACTTTTAAATCCACTTTTACCCTCAAAACTCCTGCTGGAAGCCTATTTCTTAACTTCAGTGTGATGGTTAAAAGTTTTCCAATTTTGAGCCTAAATCTGTATGGCAAACATCTCCCTTTTTGATCTTAGGCCAACATTGTCCTTTAGGTGAAGTAATCCTTTTTCCTCCCTGGGCTTGCCTCTCTAACAAAATTCTGAGGACAATCACGTATCCTTCCAACTTCTGTTCTGCTAGGCTAGGGAAGCCAAGCTCTTTTGGTCTCCTCATTTATCTGAAATTAAAACTCTGATGCACACTCCACATCATCCAATTATGCTGCTCCAGGCAGACAGGAAATTTGAAAAGAGAACCTGCCAAAATCGACTCTACTGACCCATTCTGAAATTTAAATTGGCCCTAATTTGGAAGTAAATCTGACAGGGAAAAAAAAAAACAGTAACAAAATCTTTACAATAGTTACCATCCAGGCTTGTGTTAAAACCAGGCAAGAGAGATCAAATATCCTAAAAAAAACTGGAGTTGGCAATAAATGGCAAGCACGATCCAATTTATACTTACCTACAGCAAATCCTTCATATCATAAACTACATGTCTTTTTTATATGAAGTTCTTAAATTATACAGAAACCCTCCAGGTGTTGCAATTTTTTGGTAAAGATGCTGCCTGACTGTTATGGCCCAAATGTGATCTGTGATGTAAACATATTTCAGTACCATACAACTTTGTTATTTGAATTTTTTTCCAAGAGCTTGTCACATTTGCAGTCTTGGCCATAAACCACAATATCAGGCATATTTACTTATTCTTTTAATTTTTACACCTACAACAGAACGATACTTTCAGAGTGCAAAGAGATGGCCTTGATGTAACACTCTTGAACAGTAAAACAATTCCAGAGAACATCCTACTGTTAAAAGAGATCTAATTTTGTACTCACTAAGGCATATGTTGTCCTGGAAGAAATTCAGGAACTTCAGGCATTCATCTATGTCATTACCACTGTTGCTGCAGTCGCACCACGGGGCAACACTGAGGCTGTTTGAGTCTATGTAGTTTGGTGTCATCACGGTGCCTGTTAACAGAGTGAAGCACAGCACTGTGAGCAACCTTTGCACTGAAATACTCTTTTCATCCTAAGAAGACAGCAAACAGCACTTGGTAAGTCATGTATTTGGGGCTGGATTCACAGCACAGATCCACAGCAGGGCTCTGACCTCCCGACTCGTTGGCTCTGGCTCCCTTCTCTCTTCCACGCCCAGTTCTGTGCCACAATTCACACCCTGGGCTGTTGCAATGCAATCACTTGGGGTCTGTAACAAGACTCACACATTAAAGACCCATTTCTTCCCCAAAAAAGATTCCCTGAGAGAGCTGCATCAGCAGAAGTGAGAGGGAGAAAACCACAGTAGAGTGGTGGGAGAAGGTGAGCACCTCTTTAAAGAGCTTTGCTGCCAAATCAAACACACACGGACCTGTGTCCTTAGAGTTGCACTCTAAAAAACTCGTTTCTCTTCCTCACCTGTGTTTCTTTCTCCTTTTAATTTCATCTGCAAATAAATGGCTGTGCTTCCTCGTTAAGTCTGCAGCCAGCCTGAAAACACATTTCTGAAATGCATGAGCAAGGAGAGTGCTAGTCATGCTGAGGGGAGCCCTAATACGTCTTGGAGAAGTGTTAACCCCAGGGTGCTCATTAGGAACCTGCCAAGAGAGTGGGTTATGGTGATGAACAGAGCAAAACTCAGCGTGCGTGAAAAGGTAACAGTAGATTCTTTGCAGGTAATAAATTACCTTTCATCTTGCCTTGTCTCACTACTTCTTCAGTACAGGTGATTATTTCCTACATATTGTCAACAACATCTAACCACAGGGTCATTCAAACTCTATTGCAAATTCTTGGGTAAATATTCTCACATTTGTAAGTCAACTCAAGGCTACCAAGAATGAAATGAAACCAAAGAAGGCATTTGATGTCCTAAAACATGCACAGCAACTGTTCAGCACTCATCTGGATCAGGAAACTGTTATGTCATCAGCACTTGCTCAAGCCAGTAGTCTCACTGAAGGCATCACCCCAGCATGTCAGATATTTCAAAATTCTCTAAGGATTGAGAAGTTTGAACCTCTATTTTATTTGTCTGACCAAAAAGGAAAAATTAAATAAAAAAGGTGAAGATATTCCAGATTTATACTGCTGCCAGCTTTTTCAGGGAACATGTTCTTCACTTGATAATCTGCAATTCTAGAACAAGTTATATATCATGAGGAAATGTGATCACATCCCCTCAAAACTGACATCAAAGTAGTCATTAAGAAGATGGAATAGACAAAGGACAAATGTTAGAGACATAAAGTGTGCACTAGCAGAGAAAATTTGGTCCATGGGTCCAGGTTCCAATAGTCTGCAACAACACAGAGGAAAGGGCTATCAAACATCAAGCTAAAAAAGGAACATTAGAGATAACACGAATCACAGACTGATGTCAAACAGCCTTTCAGTCACCAAGGCAGTGCTGGGAACTGAGCAAATCAACAGGCAAACTGCTTCATATATGACGTGGGAGACAGAGGAGAGAGAACAGGCATTAGAGCAGGCCCGAGAAAGGCAGTAATGTTTGTGAAAACCAATACAGTCCCACTGGGGAACTCACAAAATGCATGGTTTTTTTCTTTTTTAGGGATGTTCTTAAAATTAGACTGCAACCCCACACCTTCGTCTACTTGCAGCTTTTTTAACTTCCAGTAGTTGCATAGTAATAGTTGATCAAATTCTACATGAGATTAGCACGTGAGTAAATAGCACAGTTCAAAATTTATTAAATGGAGGTAGAGAAGTTAGTAAAATAAGCAAATATCATTTGCATCATTAATGAAAACTGCATAGTAGATAAATAAGAAGAGGAATGATGTTAAATTAAAATAAAACATATTAAAATGTCTGTCCCTTATCCATCTGATGGTTCATTACACTATTTCAACCATGCAACATGATCTGAAGTGAGAGAAAATGAAACGAGGATTTTGCAAACAGAAAGAAAACAGCAGGCCAAAAAAAAATTCTAATTAGCCAACACTTAGTGAAGGGTTAAAAAAAAAAAGAGGTACTGAGGAAATTAAAAAGGTCACCGAGGTAAGACCTTCTTACCACAACGAGGTACTACGGTAATTAAAATGGGTCAAGACAGGGGTTAAAAGTGTAACAGATACTGAGGTACAATTAGGGTTTGATGAATACAGGAAAGACAGGACAAGGAAAGTGTGTACACAGCACACAAACTGTACATCCAGCAAAAACAGAGCGGCTGAAAGAGCAGCAAGTAGAAAATCAGTCTGTCATTTAAACCCGGGGGCAGATGTGAACCCAAGCGGATTATCCGCTTGGTTTCCTGGGGTGGATTTTCTTTTCTCCCTGCAATGTGTGTGCCTTCCCCTTCCCCCTGTCCCCGCTAGCTGGCATCTTGGAAATTCTGCTGAAGGACACTGAACAGATCAGAGAAACCATGGTGGTTGGCAGCAAAATAGGACGTGCTTGGTTTTCTGAGCTCTGTGTATCAAACAGTTCTCTGATGGTCTCAAAAGTAAGCAGTCAGACATCTGTATTTTAGACAAAAGCAGAACTGACCTAAAGGTTGCTCCAATTAGGGTCAATTAAGAAGGAGATGGATGGTGAGTTGAGGAGGAGTTTGAAGTTTGTTTGGCTCAAAGCAACTCCACCATATTCACAGTAACTCTTAAAGAATTCCTGGGAATGCCAGAGAAATTAGGTGGATTTTACTCAAGACAAGGGAAAATGTGTCAGAAAGCAAATGCTAAAGCAGATCTTGAAGTCAGCACTTAGAGCAAACTTAAGTGACGTGGGAGCACAGGCAGGTCCAAACGGCTTAGGCTGTAACCAAAGCACTGACTCTCAAACAAGTCTCCTTGCACATTTAACTTTTCAGTTATTTCTTAACAAAAATATTAATTTATCCCTATACTACAACAAGGAGCTTAAAGCAAGGAATTCAGGTTTTCAAAATTCCTGTAAAATATACGTATCTTTAAAAATAACATACATAACACCCTGATGCAAACTTTAAAGCACCCCCTGTAGCCTGTTCTCTACTTAACTGATAAAGCACCTCAAACAAAAACTGTGCCTGACTCTATTTCCACTTAAGTAATTTATTTTTGCTGGGATTCCACTAATCTCAGTGAAGTTAACTCTCATTTACATCTCTGTATGTGACAGCCGACTCACATCCACTGTACCTTCCATAATGAATCCTCAATTTCCTGAACAAACTCTATAGATGTGCATTTTTTGCTAGATTTAATAAAATTATTAAATAAAATTTTAATTAAAATATTTTCTTAATTAGAACAAAATTGTGACACTCTCCTGAATGAGTGAATCTGTAACAGCCCTTTATCCACAGTCTCTCTTCTTCCTGTGTATTAGATATACTAAGCAGTCATTTGAAATACTATACCTCTCAATTCTATCTCAGAACCTTAAAAATGTGATGTTATTCATGTAATTTACTCCACTTTTATATAAGATTGCTATCAGAAGCAGAAAATTTACTTCTTCAGCACAAGAAACTTCTGTTTTGGTTATTTTCTTGGTTCAACATAATCACTACCAAGAAATAAAAACTCATGTAAACACTAGCCAGTTCCTCTTTTGCATCTCTCCGTGGACGAGCAGGAAGAAAAATGTGTATTTTTTCCCTTTGAAAACTAGATCTCCTTTTGATTTCAGGCCCTTAGGGATCCATTCCACATTTCTGATGTGTGACAGCATGCTGCAGCACGGTCACCCACAGGAACACAAAAACACCTGACTGTAGGAACTGGGTCATCTTTGGGGTTAAAATGAAAAATGAAAGCAACAAAACTGCCAACAAAATTCCCTAGGCCCAGCAAGAACTTCTTGGCAGCTCTTACCCAGAAGTATCCATTAGTAGCAGTTACTTCTTGCCAGCAGCCAGACTTCTTAATCTCAATGACTAGATCAGATTTCAAGGCTATTCAATTCTGTTTCAGAGTCAAATGACTCTGAAATGATTCTGTCATAGCTGGAATAAAATTAAACCCTTTGCATACTGTCTTAATCTCTTCAGTCATAGGAGCATATCCTTTGAAGCCATCACATCTCAGTCTACCCACTGCCACATGGACTTGCCTCACCTGATAGCTGCTAGAGTAGTAAGAATGATAACAATAAGCCACTGAAAACAGCTTTCAGCTGTTTCTCAGCAAACCCAACTTATTTTAGAAATAGTTTGGTTTCGATATTATCACCAGAGACTTTTACTTAACAGCAGGATCAGCTTCAGGGCCTCAGCTGGCACCTTCATGCCCAACAGAAGGGGATATTACTGCATCGCAGCAGGTGCAGCCTTGTAAGCTTAAACACATCTTATCTGGTGGCCTTTAAAATTTTGTTTGTTCCAGAGTTTTGACATTCACTTATTATTTATTGCCAAACTATGATATTTCTACAACACATTCGGCTGCCTGACGTGATCTCTCTCAAATATTCCTTGTGGCATAAGGAATCTGCTTCCATAAAGGCATCCTTGTGCCTGCTGACAGTCAGGAAGGTGACAACAAATGAAAGTAATTATGTTGGCCAGGGAAGAGGACTTCAGAATATAGATGTGATCTCTCTTCATCTCACTGACAGGCATCACAGAAAACATTTAGAGTGGACAGAAGCATATCATTGAAAGAACAGCAACTGGAAGTGAAACAAGGCTGAATTGATCTATTGTTTCGTACCTTAGATGTCCTGCAAGCTTTCCCTGAAGACCAGGAGGTATTTTACCCAACCTTGTGATGACAGCTGCGAAATCAACAGAGCTGCAGTTTCACTAGTTCCTTTTAACTTCCTACTCTTCAGTCCTGTCCAAATCCAACCATCCTAGTAAGATTTGCTTTTTAAACTTGAATTTATTTCAAACTCAAGCACTTTCCCCTCATTCCCTTACACCCTTACCTTTCTTGCAACGTACGAACTTACCCCAGGAATTTCCGTAAGGTAAAACAGGGCCAATACACGTGGATGGAGACTTTTGCTTAGTATCACATACATTCCAGTTTTTATTTCATGTGGGCCTTCAAAATGCAATCTGGGTGTTTTTCTTAGACTGAGCAAGCCCCCACCCTTCCCTGCCTTCTTACCAATGAGCCCCGAGTAAGCGAGGAGGCAGTCAGCATAGTTCTCCTTCAGACAGCTGCTAACAGAGCGTGACTCGGGCTGGCAGTTTGTGAAGAAATCTGCAAGGCGAGATCTGCAACAGGAAGAAAAATGCGGACCTTTAAGAATCAAGCCTGCAGGCATTCTTACCTTTTACACTCACTTTATTTTTGGACAAGGCTTAATATTCTTTAACTCAAATACATATTGGGTGCATTTCAGCTGATGAGAGTCTCCTTCAAAAACGCATCTCTTTCCAGAGTCCGTTTTTGAAGCCAGAACAAAAAAGTGCAAGAAAACAGTGAAAAGGGACAGAACAACAGGGCAATGCCTGACCTTTACTAAAAGAAATGTTCTACATTTTCATGCCAAGAACAGAAAGACAAAGAATGATTTTATCAGTCATTTTGCCTGGATTTGAACTCTAACTGGAGTCTGTTATCCTAAAGATTCAGAACACAGTTTCTGCTGTCTTACTGATTACACAAAACTGTATGTTTGTACTCACAGAGCCCTCTTACTGCAAGACTTGAAGCAGGACCTGCTCTGGTACTGCCCTGAGTTTCCAGGGAATGAGCTTTGCCCGGCTCTGGACTGGCCTGCAGGACCAGCTGGCTGAACTGGGGTAGCAGGCAGAACCAGCTGGCATGGGCTGCACAGCCCCTCAGGGCCCCAGTACTGAGAATCTATTTTGTTCCTGTAAAATGTGCTTTTATACAAAGTCTAGTGTTGAGTCCAGGGCTGAGAAAAAGGGAATGTGTGCTCTGTATCCAGTTCTGCTGCTGAATGGCCATATTATCTTCACTTCCCTCAGTCACCTCAAGACCAAGAAGGGGAGAGCACTACTGATAGGAGGTGCTTTAAGACTAGGAGTGAAGAGTATTGTGATTAACTGATTATTACTACATTTGAAACCAAAATAAAAGGATCAACAGCCAGGATCTCTTCTGCTTATTTGTGCTTTAAAGGTCACATAATGTTCCCATTCAAGTCTGTAAATTTTTTGAGGCATTGAGATGAGGTGGGTCATGGTTCCATATCCTACAGTTGTTCTCCTGCCCAGGTTAGGCTTAAACTTGGAGCAGTGGCTTTTGTTTATTTATAAAGTGTCATTTAGACCTTCACCTCTGTGAAAAAAAAAAGAATAAAAAACTATCCTCCCTACTTCAATCTTCTCTTCTTTGAAATAGGTATAAAAATGTTCTTTTGCATATAATCCACAGTAATGTCTCAGGATCAGGTGCTTTATCTTTGCAAAGCCCTCTTAAAATCAGAATAGTATAATCTGAATTTTCATCACTGTTCTAGCATTATGCACATTCGCAATATAAATGCCCTTTCCCAGTTTTGCAACAAAACCACAAAAGTTAGCAGAAACAACTGATTTGCAAGTGATTTACTTTATTTGTTTACATGCTCCAGAGACTAATTATCTTTGTTTGCTTTATTGTTTTACCTACCCCAGAATGGGATTAGATACACATCATTAATTGGCCTGAAAGTAATGATGAGCAAACTTCAAAAGGTTCAGAGGCTTAGCCTGAGAAAGCATTCTATAAATAAACTCTATGCAGACTATACCTGAATTTATCTGAGCTGTTCTCATAGATTTTTTTAGTTCCATCTCTCGCTAGCTGTACTGACACCAGCAAATCCATGGTTGCCTTCAAGCCACAAGTCAACCCTAAGCTTTTCATTCCCTCTCTTCACTTATTTAACCACTTAACCTTGAGATGGAGATTTGTACCCAGTTGCCTTTAATAGCTTTAAAAAGTCAAGTTCTCTACCAATCCTTCAAGATGCCCTATATGTATACATGAAATTCTAAAGTCACATATAATCCCTACTTTGTTAGTTAATATATACTGTACCCGTCAGGAGACAGGCTGAGAAGAAATGGGTCCCAGGGTATGGGAAGAAGTAAACAGCAGCACCACAAAGAAAATCTGGGCAAAGAAACTCTGTGTCACTGCACTGATTCCTCTCTCAATCAATAGTTAAGATGGTGGCTTGAATCCAGCCTCTGGATCAATTGGGAACAAAGACAGCTGACAGTTTCCAAGGATTTTTCTACTTCTGCTAATACCTGGATGAAGTCAGATTTAGGACAGAACAGAGCCTATTACATTTATTTAGTGTGAAAAACCTCTGCCACAGTAGGAAGAACAAGCCTGCTGGATCTGCAGCATTTCTGCATTCCTAAACAAAGTAGCTCCTCAGATTTAAATTTCATTATTTATGTGACCACAAATAAATCTTTCTGGAGATGCAATTATGCAATGAACAACTTGGTAATCCTGAAAACACTTCTTGCAATTGTTTCATCATTCTTAAATGTCCAGTTGTCCCTTAGGTTATTAGGGGCATTGGTCCAGAGATCATTTAATACATTCCTCTTCTCTAAATGTTTTTAAGGACTGGTAACTACAGAATAACACCAGTCATTTACTACCCGGTCTGCTTAAAGAACTTAGTTGTTGTAAGCCCTGAAGGAGGGTAAAAATTGTTCTGCTGATCATCTTTGCATACAGCTTGATTTCTGTGTGAATTTCTGAAGAATTTTTGTGGTCATAAAAGGTAATGAGCTGACAATGTTGCACATTTAACTTTTCCTAAGTTAAATATAGTTCAGACAGCTCTGGTCCAAGCACTCCTGGACATTATCATTCACCTCTTCCCCAGTGACTCATCCAAACTTCATACTATCAAAGCTCTTGTTCTCTCCTGAGCTGTTAACTACAGCTGATATTTATGTGGATTCATTTCCACTGGAGATAAAGTTAAGGCCAGAAAATAAAAACAGAGACAAACCTACACCTGCCATAAAATAACTCCAGCACTTTCAGTGACAATCTGCTGATTAACACTCACTGAAGATTTAGCCCCAAACATTTCCAGTACACTGGCACTGAAGAAAGTGTGCTCATCAGTCAACAACGAAACCCTGGTACTGCTATTTAACTGGAGAGGGAGACAAATTAGTCTAATGAGAATCATTAATCCTAAATTATGGCACATGAATATTAAGAACTGTTTGGGTAAAAGAGACAATCCTTTTAGGGATGCTGAATAAGAGCAATCAGATAATAGCAGTTCTATAAAAAAATCCGTGTACTGTGTTAACTTAGTGCTCCTTCAGCTGGGAGCAACTTGCAGGTAGTAACTTTTGGGTAAGTGTCTAACCCATGCCTGAGCAGTTTTGTTATGTAAAGAACAAACAGAACCTGCAACGTGCACCCTCAGGTGTGCACAATTTTACATGTGCAATGTAGATGATGTGTCTCACTACTGGACAGAGACAGGCAATTTTATATTGTACATAATGTGTAGCAGGACCACATTTAAAAGGAACTATTAACATCTTTTTCTAACACAAAATCTTCACACTAACTATTTTTTTCCTTTCCCTTGCATTAAAACACAAAAAAGAAAGGAATTGAAGGGATCTACCCAGAAATCATCTTCCTGGGAAGATGGGTAAAAAAAAATCTTCCCTTTGTAGGGCAGAAATCCCACAAATTAAATCAGTCCTATCTTAGACCTGGAAAATCTCATTAAAGTAAACTGGAGATCTTCTGGAGGCTTACTTTAAATATTTTGTATACCACTAGCTGAAAAAGTAAGAATAATCCTATTGGCAAATTCAAAGAAAATCTGCTCAAACAACAAACAACCTTTCTGAAAAGAAGAGAAAAAAATCCCAAACCTGCTATTCTCTAATGCTTTGTATTAGCACCAGTAAAATAATTTGTAACAGTTAAAAATACAATGGAAACAAAGTTAATTTGCTCTCCTTATGATAGTGGTTCTTCAAATACTCAGCAGGATAAATCAAAACTTTCAATTTTTGCTTACAAATAAGCTTTGTTAATAGCGGTATTGTGTTTAATCTGCATATGATTTTTGCGGCAATTCAATTTTATATTAGCACAGCCTGTTGCACACACAATATTGATTAGGTTTTTACTATTTTTTTCTCAAGGTTTTGTAAAAGTTCTTCAATGTCCTGACGTTATCTCTGATATTCATCAGTTCTGCCTCTTCAAAGTTGGTCAACTCATCTTTAGTACTGGTGCAAGATTTAAAAGTGTGCTCAAAAAACGAAGAAGTTGCAGAAAATTTTTTAAATTGCATTTTCAGTTTTGATCTGCTGTAAATCATGTCCATTCAGAAAGCAACTCTATGAACCAGAGTCCTCCCCAAGAAGTACCCATATTGCTGGGCAAGCAGATCTTGATTTCTCCTACTTAACTTTTCCTCTCTGACTGTATTGTTGGTACACAAGGGCTGAGCCTGCACAGAGAGGAATCTTCTCTCTCAGCCTTGCCTTTGCATCGGTGATATTCAGACCATGAGAGACACTGAGTCCCGGCCTCCTGCTGACTGCATACACCTACAGGTAATGCCCAAGTGAGTGATCACAATGACTTGCCCTGTTGGGAATGCAGGGAGCGACACTGCTGCCCTCTGTGCACACCTCAGGGATGTCAGGTGAAATCTGGGCACTCTCACTGCTGCCTCTCTTTACCCTGTTGCTTGGGTTTGGGTACCTATTTATAGCAGGAACATAAAGAGTACATAAATGCCAAAGCTGAGGGACTGGGGTGACTACACTAATTAGTCAAAGCTGCTCTGGTGTCTAGACACCATTTGGCAGTGTAGTCACGTAAGGGAAGTGCTGCATCAATATTCAAAACAGAAAAGAAGTATAAATCTGACACTGAAAAAACCCAGACTAAGTCAATGAATGTGTGTCATAGTGATAAATGGCACCATTATAGAAAAAACAACAAATCCCAATACTTGTTCTTCTTTTGTGGGGGTCAACTGCAGTACCCTACTCTGTAGCTACAAATAGCTCCTGGACAGCTGGAGTGGTGCTGCCTCTGCTGCGATGCAATAGTGGCAAGAGGGGCTGGTATGTGGCCAAACTAATGGCTTCGTTGTTGGAGGAGCACTTCATTTTCTCTTCCTTTCATAAACAGGGCAGTGAGAAAGTGAGGCAAAGGCTACATAAGCAGCTCTATCAACCACTGAGACAAAAAGAGCCTCAGAGCAGCTCCGTAACAAGAGATGGCCCTCCTCACACTCAGTTATGTAGCTTTGATCCATCTCCTTCTCATTAAAAAACACTAGAGATGTGTAATAGTAATAGACCTCCTTAGTTATCTGTGCACACGATGGAGCACCTGTGAGCAACTGGAAACTTTGATATTCTTCTTTAAGAGGTCACTTTTACGTGTATTTACTGAACAGCAACTCCACTAAATGTTTTCAACAAAATGGTCAGTTTCTCTGGTTGCTACTCTCCTTCTCAAACAACGAGTGTTCAGACCCTGAGGCCACTGATGGTCCTGCCCACCCCTGGCGTTCTCCCCACTCAGTCTGTGGCCCAGGACCACACTCAGCCACACAGAGCATCAGCTGCTGCCCCAGCAGTGCTGAAGGACCTCAGTCTCCACTCCCCCAGCCCTACCGAGCCCTGGGCCCCACTGAGCAGGGTCTGCCCATGGGCTGATGTCCCTGTCTGTCCACATGGACATGCCTGGGACTGTCCTGTTCCCTAGCTGGGGTGGTGGGATGAGCCTAGCCTGTCCCTGGGAGTCCCCAGGGAGCCCCCAGCCCATGATGCATCCTGACACCCAGCTCAGCATTTGTACATTTTGGGAGGTGGGAAGGGTAAAAAAGTAAGTCTCTGATGCCAGACCATTTGCTACCCAAACCTGAATATTGAAGGCAGTTTCTCTCACATGAGCTGATTAAAATCTTTTTGCAACGCCAGCAGAAACCATTACATAATTTTGGACCCCAAATACCAGCTACTAACAGAAGAAGCTGCTTTTTCTATGTGCTTTTGCTACTGTTTTGTTATTCTAAATGACTGGCAGCCTAAACCTAAGTAAATATTTGATTCTGGATTCAGTTTATCTCTAAAAACTGTGTTGTTCTTCTGGAAGCAAAACATGGTCAATCCCCAATTATACAGAGGCAGCCTATTTGGACAGTGAAATAACTAGATAGAGAAACAAACACCAGAGACCACAGAAGACTCATTCAGATGCCTTCGAGCATCATGAATGCTTGCTCAGAGCATCAGGCACAAACACCAGAGCCCAACAAAGCTGGTTCCTCCAGATGAGCACCCAAACTGCCCAGCTGACTGCCTGCACCATGGTCCCCACTGTGCTTGCCAGCTCTTCTGCTACTCATGCTTTTTGTTTACCAGGGACCTTCTGGACATCAAGTACCCCAGAAAATGGAGAGCTAACTCTCAAAAATTCAGTCGTGCAACAGGAAGAATATTTCCACCTATGCACATCAGTATTCTAAAAACTAAAAGTAAAATCATTGCATTCTATTCTTCTCTGAACAAACTAACTTTTTAGAGTAATGAGCACTCTACAATAAACATAACACACATCCATATTCTTTTACTGTGTTTTATGCAAATTAAAGTAAGTTGTAGACTATTTTCTGTTAATAAGATCTGCTGGAGACCAGTTAGGTCTTTTAACACAGTCTCTGCTACAGGAAATAAAAAAGAACTTAACGAAACACTAATGTCATAGTTTATCAATGTTAATTAAATCCTCTAAGTGACTCAAGATCATGCATGAGAGTAAGTTTAATTTAATATATTAAGTCTCCTTTAGGTTTAAGGGAAACTACTAAGCTCAAATATGATTCTAAACAAGAATGATTTATTTGAAATAGCATTATATAAACATTTTTATACTACTGACCTTTTGTGTAATAAAACCAATTTTGAAAAAATATGGTGAAAATCCTGAGCATAAGGTAATGCAATACAGAATTAGAACAGTGATTCTCAGATATAGTGACACAAAACAGAATTTTATCTTTCTGTTTGCAAAAAAATTACCTCACATCATTTTTCAGAGGCCTGTTTGAGAGAACATCTGGAAAACATTCCACAGGAAATCAAACCTATATTAAATATGTTTTGCTGTGCTCTGTTTCCTTGTATCGACCTTAAGCATTCATAATGCGTTTCTGTCTTCTCAGCTGCAAAGAAAACACTTCTCTCAGAGTCTCCTACAGAATGACAGGCTGAACTGTCAGTCTGTGATTTTATCAGGGAATGCTGGTAAGATTTCTATTTAGTCTACCTGTCTCTGTACCAAAGCCCTCCAATAACATGAACAAATCCACTAGCTGCTTTCCAAATACCATGAATCTGTATACTTTCATTTCCTTTATGCTGTTTAATTTGAAGCTTCTAAATCTGAATGTCTGTCATATTTAAAGCCTCAATGTCTCCTGATAGCACATTACTCAGCAAAGAACCACTGCATTCCGGGTAGAGTTGTTCTCACTTCATTAGTTGGGCTAAGGGAAGAGTCTTTGAATTACAGGCTGGTAACCCAAGAAAATCACTGTCCCTCTCAAAAAGCAAGCCAAGGAAAATTAGCGCAAGTCCTTGAACGTGCCACTGGACACTTCAGTGTTTATTAACAACTATATTGTTAGTGCACACTGAAAGGATGTGCCTCTAAGTACCTGAGAAAGACATCCATGGCAATAATATTCTCTGTAACCACTTCAATAAACTATAACACACTATTGTTGGCTCAACCATGAAACTGTTAGGAGTTTGAAGGCAGAAAATAATCTTAAAAGTCCAATACAAGTTGTCTCTTTACCAGAAATGTTCCTGTTGGTAGATGTACTGGAACATCAGGTTTTTTAAGGTTATGCAGGGATGCTCTTTGCATAGAAAAATAACTGAGTGGTATGTGCAGTGGCATTACTGAAGGAAAAAACCAACTCTGCGTCCCCTTGTCAGAGAGGTGGCTGAAGGAAAGAAAGGGTGCCCAGTGTGTCCCTGCACTCAATCGTGCAAACTCTGTAGGCAGCCAGCATGGCTGAAACCCACCCTGAAGCCACTCTAAATACTGTTCTGGCTTCAGGAGTAAGACAACAAATATAAAATCAGAACTACAGCAGATAAAAGCAGATTAGAATCATTTTTATGTGAACCCATTTTTTTTCCACGCACAAAACAAGCCCATAAAACAGCAAGTCGAAAAGTTCTGGCACTAGCAAACCAAGAGAGCTTTGATCTTATTCAGCACGTTTTACCTGCTTTTAGGAGTAATATGGATATATAATGACAGCACAAAAAAGCCCTGATTTATAGTGTAAGATTGGAAAATAAACCATTTTTACCAGTTAAGGACGATGTGCTGTCTTAAGAGCTTTTTCTTTTACTCCACTGCCAAAAAAACATGAACACTGGAGGCAGAGGAAAAAACATAGAGGCCAAGAGTTGGTACATGTTTGATATACCCACAGGTGTCCAGAGGTTGCTCTCAAAGGCATTGTCCATTCTGAAGGATATTTTGCAATGCTGCATGAGGGCCAGTCATGGACTTGTATCTCCAGCATTTCACAACATGGAAAAGGGAGCATCGTAACTGAGAGGACAATCATTGTGATTTATGCCCAAATTGGAACAAAAGAAAGTGAACTGAACATTCAGATGATAAGAGGTCTTAGTCATATGTGCCTTAAAACAGAAAAACTTGTTTTAATTGTTTATAGAATGTGCTTGAACAAATAGAATGTAAGGACAAATGTGAATGCAAAGTCATCTATTAATAATCTTACACACAGGTCACAGCTCACACAGAAAATCTATATTCAACAGTGAACACACAACAGAAAACTTTTCCTGTGTCACTTGTTTTAAAGCCAGCAGATCATAAAAGTATAGGAAACAACCACCACCTCTGCTGAGAAGCCTTTACAGATACATTTACATCTGGCTTCCACTTAACAGCAGTTCCTCCAGTAACACGGTAATGCTCGTAACATAACGAAAGTAGTGCAATTTCTATTCAGTAAACATAAAAATGCTAAAATCTGGAAATATGCATGTGGTTGTCACTTGCCCTGTTGAGAAACAAAGTTTTATTTTTAGCTCCAGTGCTTACATTTTCTCCCAGCTATTTTAATAGATGAACTGCCACCAGAAATATTCTCTCACTGGGCTCTGATGTAGAATGATATAAATAACCTTTACAAAGTCCAGCATAATGGAATGGCAGAATCAGTTGACATTCTCTTAATTAGCACTGTCTCAAGATTTACCTACACAGAACAGGAATAGCCAAATCCACCCCTGGAATAAATCCACTGAAGTCACTCATGTCAGAGGAAGTACACTGGGAATGGACTGGATAAAATAGCTCTGTTATTCACATTAAACAGAGAGCAGCTTCTTGCCTGTAGCATATACATGGCTTGAGATAAATGAAAAAAAAACCAAAAAAACATTTTGATTTATTAAAGAAAATGTTTCTGCATGATATATACACACTTTCTTTACCCCGGAAACAGTAAGCTAGCCAAATGTGACCGAATGTGCAGAACAAGGGATCACAAATCTTCTCTTCACCAGATCTAAGAGATCAGTGGGTGGAAACTACCCAGGCAAACCAGTGGATGCTAAACTCCCCTCGCCAGAAATCTCTCGACTAAAAATTCAACAAATGAGCAGTAGCAGTACTCTTAGTGGAACCCCATCCAGCAGCACTCCTGGTGGAACCCCATCCAGCAAGGCAATTAATTGCTTACTTATCTGTAAGAACATGAGGAGCTCTGAATTTAGATCCCCATTAAAGTTTAATGCCAAATTTAACTATCCTGGATTTCAATACTTTTGACTAAACATGTGTGAAACTGCTTAAGTAACATATCTAGTTTAATTTCCCCCCCTGAAAAATCAACAAAACACAATGGGTCACATTTGCCCTGCTGTAATCCCTTTCCTGGCTCCTGTTCCTAATCCGTACTCTTCTTATTTCTTTAATTATACAGGCAACTTTTCTTTCTCACTAAGAACAACAAAGTAAAGCTTTTCAGACAAAATGATATACAGAGAGACCTTAACACTCAGGGAAGACCACACTGCTCTCTACAACTGCTTGAAAGGCGGTTGTAGTGAGGTGAGGGTCAATCTCTCCTCTCAAATAACAAGTGATGGGATGAGAGGAAATGGCCTTAACTTGTGCCAGGCGAGTTCAGACTGGATATTAGGAAAAATTTCTTCATGGAAAGGGCTGTCAAGCATTGGAACAGGTTGCTCAGGGAAGTGGAGTCACGAGTCCTGGAGGTATTTAATAGACCTGGAGATGTGGCACTTGGGGACATGGTTTAGTGGTGGGCCTGGCAGTGTTAGGTTAATGGCTGGATTTGATGATCTTAAAGGTATTTTTCCATCTTAAAAGGCTCTGTGACTCTATGAAGGACCGCATTTGGATAACACAAATACTCTCAGGCTCCTGGAGCAAAAGTTTAGTGGTGACAAGTACTTCAGCCCACTGAGTTGTTCTGACTAAAAAGAGACTGATGTGGAAGCAGGGTATCTAAATACAGCCTATAAACCCTGAATCACTGGGATCCAAGTTTAATTTATGATTGCTGTATGTTTATGCATGCATACTTTATTCCCACTTTCACTTCTCCAACCCTGTAGGCAGGCAATAATGAACATTCAGTGCTTTTTTTTAACCTTAAAAGTAACCAGAAAGAACTAACAGGACCCAACCAGGTCAGCTACACTGCCAAAGCCACACCATACATGACACAAGTTGTCTGAATGAAACAGCAATGACAGTGTGGAGGCATAACTTGTGTTTTACAGATAATGAGCACAAAAGAACTGCACTCCCTTTTTGCGGAGACCGGCTTTCAGGACTCAGCAGAGGTTCTGGCTGACTGCAGGGATGCTGCCTGGAGAGTTTCAAGCTTGCCTGACAAGGGACCCCAGTGTGAAGATACTGTCTAGTTCCTGCTTCTTGGAGCATAAACCCCCTGTGACTGAGGCTCTCTCTTCACTGTTGCAGCCCAAAGTGAAGAGAAAGTTGGGTGCAGGAAGAAGGCTGAGCCATTTTTCTAATTACTATATCCTTGTGTCTTTCCCCCTTTTCGGAGAAATGCCAATCACCCAACAAGCTTTTAATCTTCAAGACCCTCTTAAGCAGAACAGAGAGAGTATAAATGAGGGCTAGCCAAGCAGATCTTGGCACTGCAGAATGAGATCTATCTACACTTCAACAGGGACAAAGCAGTCTTGTTTTGCTGGATGTTTGGATTTTTTGATTCCAAAGGGATCTATGGATATATTAGAGGGAAGAACTGCTTGGTTAATTTTGACTTTTATTCAGATGGAAGAAATTAAAAATTATCTTTGTTTATGAGAGGGAGGGGAGAGCAATATTCTGTCTTTTTACTCTGCTAACAGAAGCAATCAATGTAATGAATCATGTAAAGGACTAAAAGGGAAAAAATAATACAATATTGCAGCATTTTCTGTCTTCACTTTGCCTTTCTTGAAAGGTTTTTGCTTATTTTGCAGAGACTGCATTAATATTTTTTCCAGGCAGCAATTCCCCACACACATACTCCACTCCACCATCATGTTTCCTCTGCAGAGCGTACCAGCTCCTTTCCCACCTACCCTCATACTGCATTTTTTGAATTTTCTGAACTGTCATCATTTCTCACTACTAGTTCATTGAAATTAATGAATACCTGTTTTGTTTTGTTTTGTTTTTTTTTTCACTTAAAAAAATACGATACCTCTAGCAATATATACACACGTGCATGTATTTACATGCTTGTATATACACACAGGTATAAAAATCATTCTTCAAATGGAGGCTGTGCTGATAAATGTGAGGTGGACTTGTGGGCATGGGCCAAATGGTACATTTAAATTTTTTTCTGTCCCACTTGGTATTCTACAGACATAGGAGCTCTCCTAAGTCCCAAGAGCAGGGAGGATCTGCAGGTAGCCTGAGCTCAGGCTAACCCTGCTGCACTGCAAGCATCCTACATCTACTGCAGGGTGAGTCAGGCAGCACATGAAGCTTTTCACCCACTCCCTGACTCAGTCTCCAAACACACAATGCAGGCATAGCCTGCACATCTCTAGAAATCAAGAGTGCCCTTTACAGAATTACAAAAACTATGTTGTCTTCCTGGTTTTGCACAACCACAGCAAACCAATCATCCCAAGGAGTTGCCAAGAGTGCTTTGAGTGCCACACTGATATAAATACCCTGGAGGGACTCAAATCCAGCTCTGTTATACAGAACTGGATAATGCTACTGTGTCCTTCACGAAAATATCCACCAACTGTCCTTTTAACATGCAAAATTAGAGTCAGCCTGAGAGTGAGAAGTCAGGCTCAGTAGTTGGCCAACTGAATTGTCATCAAGATAAGCTCCAAGGCTCAGAAAGGGAGGTAGCACCTATGCTCTCCCTCTCATTTGCTGAATTACAGATGATCATTCCAGCCTGGCGGGGTATTGAGGGAGGAAAAGCACAACATGCAGAGATGCGGGTGAGGAGGTACCATAAGTGGCCATGATAGAATTCAAATGTGTCAGAGCGGCAGTGAAAGTCAGGTAATTGCTGCAAGATTTGGAAAGAGAAGATGAAAGGAGAATAAGCAGGGGAAGAGGCAGGAAAAGGGCATAATTCTTCTTCCCCTCTTCCATCTCCTCCCACACATCCCTCTAGTGCACTCCTCCCTGCTACTTGTTAATGCTGTTAAGTGAAGACGGCTCCCTCCCAACACAGGATGCTAGGCTCCCCCACTCCTACAGAAGGACAAAAAGGTTGCCTGCACATTTACAACATCTCATCACAGACTTGTCTGTAGTCTTGAGCCACGAGGGTGCAGGGTTTGCAGTCACCAATGGTACTTTTTGCAGGAACAGTCCCCAAGTCTTGAAGAGGGGTCGCGTTTATGAACAGGTTACAGGTATAAAGCACTTGCAGGTTTGCACGTGCCTTACAGAAAAGGAGCACAGCTACAGTGACTCCCTTTCCAAAGGTAAATTATCATTTAAAGTGTTCAACAGAATAGCATGAAGGAAAAATTATTTTCTTGGCAAGTTCCTTATGTTTTCAGGAAATCCAGCAAGAGCTGAGCTTTTGTTCTAACTTTTACAGTTGATGAACTTTTCTACGCACTGACAACAATGTTTGTGTGCCTTCACAATGTTGTGATTCCTGTAGAAGCAGACATCCTGCAGACAGAATTGAAGGGGTGGTTGCAACAAAATTAAAACTGGATAGAATAGGTGACCAGAAATTGGTCAAGAGGTAAAAACACACCAATGAAAGCTCATGCACAAAGATTTAGCTCTCTGCACACCCAGTGCTTAAATTATCTTTCACTGTATTTTCAAGGTGGTCCATCTACTAAAACCTAATAGAGTATTTCATAATTATCCTTCAGACATCCTACAAGAAGTTATTTAAATGCACCCATTTTATATGTTTTTTTTCAGCATCAAACAGCTGTAGACAGCATCACATACTTTTTGACAAACTAAAGGCAAAACATTAGAAATTGTATTTATTTTATAAACAAAACAACAGCTACCAAAAAAAAAAAAAAAAAAA